>JAPYYX010000017.1:0-213105 GCA_030522605.1 Cremastinae sp. B BG-2022a | reverse complement strand
CTGCGCATGCTCGAGTCGATTGGTGGGAGAAAGCGCGGTGGTGGGGGAAGCGAGACCCGAACTTACCCGAAGACCACTCTTTTGCCAGTCTGACAATAGTCGATATTGCCAATTTTAGATAATAAACGATATGACTTTATTTGAATGAATTTAAGCAAATTATGATACATTGATTGAAGAGAAAAATGTGATATCTTTATTTGAAAGTCGAGTTTTCGATGAAAATTCATTTATTGATTGATGAAAAAAATTTGTGTCCGAGTTTAGAGGTTGTTTACATTCATTCCGAGCGAACGACGAGGGAACAAAAGTGGAAAGAAGAGGAATTGGTAGATTTATATTTGTATGCAATATGATGTGAAAAGATGCATTTTTGTTTATAAAGTTATATAAATATTTGATTGATTGACGAGACGCAAGTACATACGGGAGGTATTACCGACGACTGTAGAATCGCTGTATTACCTTTGGAGGTTGCCTCAAGATTACCCCAGTACCGCCATCAGTCGACGTCACGGAGGCGAAATTGATGAGAGCAACTCGATCTTCGTTGGTTGGTAGCGTTGGTAGGTTGGTGTTGGCACTCAGAACTCAGTCTTCAGTCGTGTATTTCGTGCCGCAGT
The DNA here is from genome assembly GCA_030522605.1 of Cremastinae sp. B BG-2022a. Taxonomy (NCBI): domain Eukaryota; kingdom Metazoa; phylum Arthropoda; class Insecta; order Hymenoptera; family Ichneumonidae; species Cremastinae sp. B BG-2022a. The sequence goes on along the minus strand of JAPYYX010000017.1, from coordinate 212,482 downwards.
TTTACGAGAATTCTCTTCGTTTTGTATTTCTATTTTTCATTCTTTTTTAATACTTGGAGCCGCGAATAATTATTCATCAGAAGAGCGAGAAATACGTTTTCGAAAAAATAATCAATCATGTTATGATAATATACTGACAAATTAAACAAAACTAAAATGCTAAACTAGGTGAGTTTTGTATTTTTATGGGAGAACTTTATAGTGTGTGTAAGCAAACAGAATGGTACTAAAGGATCTTGTTGTGTTCGATGGAATTTATTTATTCTTATCCTAATGTGAGCGGAACTTATCCACCATTTTATTCACCATTTGATTTAGAGGAATTTGATGAATTGCGACGATTATTCAGAGCTTTTTTTCAACACCTCAAATTTTGGACAAATCTTCCAATCTCTGGAATTTTTTTCGACTGACCCAGATTTTTTTTTCTGTGTCGAGGAAATATTCATTTTGATATTAATGTGCGTAACAAATGATCAATTATTGTTGAATATCGAAAAAATTCGTTCATCGTTTGAAATGATACATAATTCTTTTTTTATTCATGTTCATTGTGAAATTCGTGTCAGCACTTGGCAAGCTTCCTTCAACGTGTGTAATTGGCAAATAAATTTCGTAATTGCAAAATAAAAGAATTTCGCAATCTGTGTTGAGTTTTTGTGTACATTCATCAATTAAACACTATACACAGAGTATATAAATATTTGAGTCATTCCATGAATATATTTTTTGCTCAATGAAACTTTTTCTTTTGATGAATTTCTTTTATCACTAAACAATTTTTTGTGTTGATAATGTTTTGTTCTACAATGACAATTTTTTTTGCATCATTCTCTAATTTTTCTTCCTGGCTGCTTGGCTAATACGAGAAAATACAGTATGTAATGAAAATCTTATTGGTTTTTTTTGCATCACAAGTACTTGAGTCTAAAGTTCACTTTCAACAGGTGATGGACTATGATCAATCATTTAACAAATCTGCTAGCTATCCAAGGGTCACCATTTTCTATTTTTTTTCCCAATCATTCGACGAATATGTAATCTTTGACCTAGACTTTGAAGAGCCGCATTTTGAGTTATGTTAATAGAGTTAAATTGAAATGGAAAGAAAATTGTCATGAAATAATGTCCTCCCTGACGCTTTTATTATGTTTGTCAGTTAAAAACTGCTTTCCATTCGTTATCCTTTTATTTGTTTTTTAAACCAAATCATCCTAGCTGTATGCTAAGAAATTTTTGAAATATTAATTTTTTTTATTTTTTACTCTGCCTGTATTTTTTTTATGAACAATAATTAATTTGTTGATAAAAATAGTAATTAAATTGATGAGGCCGCAGTATCACAATTAGAAATATCAGAAGATAATGGCTTATGTATATTTGTTATGTTTTCAGATTGTAAAGCACAAAAAGTAATTACTGGAGAAATTGCGCACAACAGCGAACAGATACAGAAGACAAAATGGAGTTCCTCACATCCATGAAGCAATCTGCTGTGTTTCATTTAATGTTTGCCATAACTTTCTTCACTTCAGGATTGATAATAAATTTATTACAAGGCATACTTTTTGTGGGAGTTAAACCTTGGTCGAAGTATTTGTATCGCAAGATCAACTATTACCTGTGTTACTCATTCTACAGTCGTGAGTATTATTCTAATAGTCTAAAAAATCGAAATAAATACTAATGCTAATTTATTACAGTCATTATTTATTTATTTTTCTTATAGTATAATTTTTATTATTTTGATTTTCTCTTGATCTATAATTTGTTAATTTACAGAGTTAGTATTCATGGCTGAATGGTGGTCAGGCACAGACGTTGTAGTTTATGCAAGCAAAGAAGAATTTGACAAATATTATGGAAATGAACACGGGTATCTTTTAATGAACCACAGCTATGAAATAGACTGGTTAATGGGATGGATTTTCTGTGATCGAATAAAAATGTTGGGCGTGAGTATTTTTTTTCCTTAATAATAAATTCCTCTAAATGAGAATGAAAATGCATTACAATAGTAATTATATTCTAATCATTTCAAATAAGAATAAATATACGACTGCGCCAAATACTAACAGAGTTTTATTTTGCATTTGTAATTCTGAACTGTGAATTAGATATGAGCGTTGTAAAATTCACTTCCAATATTTTCAGAACTGCAAAGCCTATGCGAAAAAATCGATCAAATACATTCCAACTCTAGGCTGGGCATGGAAATTCGCGGAAAGCGTATTCCTCGAAAGAAGTTGGGAAAAGGACAAGGAAGTGATAGGCGAGCAGATCCGAGAATTAGCCGATTACCCCGACACTATGTGGGTCAGTACTAGTCAAATAAACAGCGTTGATTTAGAAAAAATAAAATATTCCAGGAGGCTATTAACGAATCCTGGTTAAAGCTAACGATTCCTGAAGTAAATTGGTAAAGTTCGAGTACTAGATTCGGAGCAGTATTTTGGAAGGCGTAAAAATAGAAGTGACCCTTTGTTTTGTAGCTATTAATGTATGCAGAGGGTACACGGTTTACGCCAGAGAAGCATGAAGCTAGTCAAGAATTTGCGAAGAAACAAGGTTTGCCGTTGCTGAAGCACCACTTGACGCCACGCACAAAAGGCTTTACAGCTAGTATACCACATTTGAGAGGCAAAGTAGAGGCTATATACGACATTCAGATTGCATTTAAACCGAACGATCCCGTAAAACCGACCATGACGAATTTGCTTTATGGTAAGGGAGTTGAGGCGCATATGTACTTTCAACGAATTCCCCTGTCAGAAGTACCGGAAGGTGATGAAGCCGCTGCCCAATGGTTGCACAGGAAATACCAGCAAAAGGTATATACTTTGATATCTATATTATTATTACTATTATATTTTTTATCACCTCATATACGGGCTTCCAACGCCAAATTTTTCTATTATCGAACTTTGCATCTTCGATTCTGCTGATATTTGATTACCGTTTTTAATCTTCGAAAAAAATACATCCATGATTTTTTACTAATTTTCTGACTAATCAAACATGAGAAAATCGTCACATTTTTTTCAAATAATATATTTTTAACTTTAATTTTAACGAACATCTTCGTAAAATTTAAAAACCTAATGAATATTACAGGATCGAATGGCTGAAAGTTTCATGCAAACGGGAGATTTCTTCGCAACGAGCGGTGTACCAAGAACCGACACGTTCAAACTGCAAAGACGATGTTACTCCCTTATAAACACGATATGCTGGGCTGTCGTTGTTCTTGTGCCGATGCTCTATTACCTTATTAGACTCTTGCTGTCTGGATCGACGATCTATTTTTCGTTCGGAGTTGGTATTATACTTTTATGTAAGTATCAGATACTATTCAAGTTAAAATTGAATCTAAAAAAAAAATACGTATCTTATTTGAGAAATCGACAAATTTCAGTTTTCTTCATGATGCACAAAACGATTGGAATGTCGAAAATAAGCAAGAGTTCGTCGTACGGATCGGCAGACGCGAAGAAGGACAAGTAAGCTGAACACCTAACAACTGGCATTGATGAGTTTTAGAAGATATAAATACAAAAAGAAAAATGTGAAGCGGGGTTCGAGAAACAGATAAAAATCCACAATGATGTTTAAAACAATACTGAAAATCATTTCGATATAAATGTATAACAGTAAATGTTCTAATAACTGACTGTCAAACATGACACTGACGATTTACGTTTCGAATAAAAAAAAAGGTAATAAAAAGAATAAAATGAAAGAAAAAAACATTGACGTAACTCGGGTTTCTGAAACGCTAGTTACGCGTTCCGGAAAAAATGTTGCAAATCGAATATTTTCCGCCTGCATCTAGATCAACGAGTAAACGTGAATAGCATAGCGGTGATGATAATGACGAATCACCAGCCAATAATCATTTCAATCGTATGTATAATTAACATTTTCACTATATTTTTTATCGAATGAAGTTTCAACAAATCATACGCGCAAATGTTTGTTATATACTTTCAACTTTTGGTATGCCAGTAACCAAAGATAAAACCATCTGTAGATATAACTTCCCAGGCGTTTGTACATCATTTTTGAAGGTACTCGGCCATCGCAGCCCTCTTACTCTATTCGTATATCGATTTGGTATTATTGCATATGGATTTATTATATAAGTCACGTTTTTTGTTTTTTTCCTTTTCACTTTTCGTTGTGTGACTTTTTTATCTATAGCGATTGTTATTGTTAAATAAAGAGCTGATTAATCTCACAAATTTGTTTTTTTTTTACGCAGCATACTGATGAAACAATGAAGTAATCATATTATTTTTATTAATAGATATTAATGCACCTACGGAGGAAAGTACGGAAATTCCGTTTTTCTGAAATCTTAGAAAAGTGTCGATTTTCTACTCGTTAAACGAGTGAAAATTCAAAGTGTCCCTCTTCATTTGGCGCGCGCTGTATTTTAAATGTGCAAAATAAAATTTGCTATTTTTAGCATATGACTTTAAAAAAAATTATTGACTCTCAAACATTTTTTTTTGCTCTCTCAAACGATTAATTAATAGGTATGAAAAAAATTGCGTGGGAAGCAAGTCGAGCGGCCAACTTCCCAGAGGTACCTGAGTGCAGTATTCCTGAACTTAGAACATTTATTTATTGTTATTATGTTCAGATTTACTGAAGATTTGACTGGGCGTACATCCTGGAATATTCAAATACTTCTTTTACGTTAATTAATTATTCACGAACTTTTTTTTATCGATTTAAGATTTTGAAAAATAATATTCAAATATTTGGCGCCGAAAAATCTTCCATATTTGATTTTGGGTGACTCATTTCACAGCGGTGTTCAAGAACGCGCTCCCTATCCCTCTGCCGACAGTGGCGCGAAGGGAGAGCGCGAGCTGATGAGACGCTTCGGAGTAAATCGCTTCCGTTTGTGTTTTTTATAACGACGGATACGGAGTGAAATACGAACGTTAAATAAATCGCGTTCGTGTGTCTATTGAATAATAAGATGTTACTACGATCCGCTACTTGACGCAAATATTCATAAATAACTCAGTAAGTTCGGAACGCTGTGTTTGCTTTCTGTATGCCCGATTCACATCTGTAACCGCCAAAAATTACATTCAGAGACGCCATCTTGAGAAGTTTTTGTTGACAATAACGCCTGTTACAGTTAGAAAACAATATATTAGAGCATTACAATTCTTTACTCTCTGTTATATGTTGATGTAAAATTCTTGAAACCGATTATTGGTTTCGTCAAATTGTTTGTTCATAATTTTCTTGCGCGTCACTTTTACTGTCACTGACCCTTGCGTCAAAATAATAACGTGGCATTATTTTTATTTTATATATACTATTTCACGTGCAATGTCTTTTCAGAACTTATCAATGCAGTCATTATATATTTTGCAGAGTTGTAAGAAGTAGCCCCAATCATGTTTTACGCACATTTTGTTTTGGCCAAGAAGGGCCCACTGGCCCGAATCTGGCTCGCTGCACACTGGGACAAAAAGCTCACCAAGGCTCATGTTTTTGAAACTAATATTGAAAAATCCGTCGATGGTATTCTACAACCAAAGGTATGTTCTTTTATTTACAATACAATTAAAATCAATTACTTTTTTTCTTTCACATTGCTTTAATCAAAACATTATTTTTGCTTAGGTAAAAATGGCTCTGAGGACGTCAGGTCATCTCTTACTCGGAGTTGTTAGAATCTATTCAAGAAAAGCCAAGTACCTCTTGGCTGATTGTAACGAGGCTTTTGTGAAAATCAAAATGGCATTTCGTCCTGGTATGGTTGACTTGCCTGAAGAACATAGGGAAGCGGCTGTAACTGCGATTACGCTTCCCGAAGTATTTCATGACTTCGATACAGCCATGCCGGAATTAAAGTGCGTATTAAGTTTATGGAATATTTAAAAGAATTGGAAAAATAGAAAAAACTTGAAAAATCTTAAAAATTTGATTTTAATAACTTTTTTAAAATATTGTTTTGAAGGGACGTAGACATCGAGGCACAGTTCAGTCTCAATCAGTCACGAGCAGAGGAAATTACGATGCGGGAAGATTACGGCAGTCTCTCCCTCGTTACTCACGATCAAGGTTTCGGCGATATGAGTTTTGATGCCGAGCCACCAGAATTAATGAGACACGGAAGTACAATGGAACCATCTCTCGATCAAGTAATTTACATTTTTTATTGCTTACTACTATCATTCGTACTTGACATTAAAATTAATGTATTCCATGTAAATTGCAGAGTCACATGTTATTTAGCGATGGACCAGGGATAGAAGCACAATTGGAACAAAAAGAAAAAGAACCTGTACCAGGAACATCAGCTACGACTCAACCAATGGATATAGATACACCAATAAGAGACGATGGATTCGGTGGAAATCTAGGACAAGACATGATATGTAAGATTATAGAGACCCATCGAGTTAATGTGTAATTGATTTTGTAATTAATATTTTTATTCAAAACCAGCTGGTGGTCTCTTTGAGGGTGGTCTTTTCGACGAGGCACCCATGGGAGAAGTTCCTGTGCCCGAAGTTAGCTCGCTAGGCGAAGTGCAGGAAGCTGCTGCGAGTTCCGGTGTTCCACCTTCCGTTCACGATGACTCGGACGAAGATATGGGTGACCATTTCGGAGGCGGACCTGCGTCGCCTATGGGCGGAATGAGGTAAACAAAAAAAAAAGATTGCTTTTTTCTGTATATAATTTTTATTATAATTTTAATACCTTTATCCTTTCCACTTATGTCGTGACAGCTCTGACGATTCAATACCACCGACGCCCCTTGCCACTGGTGATGAAATTGGAGGCCGAGCGAGCGTCGCGAGTCGCAGATTTACACCAGCACCGCCGATCATTCCTGAAGAGCATCCGATGGATGTAGCGGAAGAACCTCCACCTCATCAGGACCAAACAACGTTGCTTCATGATGAAGAAGAGAGCTTCGCTCTCGCGCCTGTCGACGCTTCCGCATTGAAAGGTTCAATTATAATCTTGGAAAAATTTATCACATACGAAATGTGTCATACATGTTTGTAAAACAAATTGTTCTTCAGGTTTTACGAAAGCCAAACGCAAGCGTAAGCTGATTGTCGACGAAGTCAAAAATATATCTGGTGAAGAAATGAAGGCACAACTTTCGGACACAAGTGATATCATAACGACGCTGGATCTCGCTCCTCCGACGAAAAGACTGATGCACTGGAAAGAAACTGGTGGCGTGGAAAAACTCTTTGCCTTGCCTGGCAGACCATTGCCTGCGCGTGTTTTGTTCAAGGTATTTTGACGTCATAATTTTTTACAATTGAGGATTCTGCACTTCAATTGATGACGCTGCATACACAGAATTTGCTTGAAGAATTATAAACTAGTCATACATCTCATTTGAATATGGTGCATTTTACTGTTACACAGAATTACCAACGTCATTTGACTAGCAAGTCATACGATCATGAAGATTTCGGACGTTTGGGTACCGAAGAGGATGGTATGCCTTTGGAGCAAGTGCGTGATGCGGCCGACAACGAAATGGGGCCTTTCGAGCAGAGTTTGCTGGCCAAACGGATGGGCAGAAAGAGGAAGGCGCAAGACGACGAGGTATGTGTTTTAAAATTAATTTTAATTTTAGCTTTTTTTATGTAAATTAACTCGTACTAAAATCTTCCTTCATTTTGCAGCCAAGTATTCCACAACCTTTGAGCGCCTCTCACTTAGAAGAACAATCAGCAACCGCGGAAGCGCTCGAGCAACCTTTAGTACCCTCAACGCCCTTACGTACCGAAGAATCGTTGATCCACCAAGAGGTTTCAATTCCTGCGGAGCCTTCAGTCGGCGATCTGAGCAGTATGCTACCAACGGTAGAGAGTTCTGAGATAAACGTACCACCGAGTGAGGAGGCACCCTCGCTAGACTCGGAGATGCCTCAGATACCGCCCGCCGATGTCAGCAACCTTTTGGGAGTTCCCCTTGAAGAGGAAATACAACCACCCGCGTCAGTCCGACAAGAGAACGATATTCCTTCGATGATGTCTGGCTCCGATCTTCCGCAAATGGAGAATATGGGATACGATCAGGGTCAGCATCCAGTTTCGTATATGGGTTTCGAGGACCTTCAACACCCACCGGCTCACACTCCGGGTGCAGTGTCGGAAAGGGGGCCAGCAACTCCGTGGAATCACGAAGACTACGAATTCCCTCCTTCCGTTGGACCGGTGAGAAAATATAAATTATACATTTTTCTCTTGATCAATCGCTTTGTAGCTAGAATCTTCAAACTTTCCAGTTTTTAACACAACAGTGTAATATATTGCGTATAAATGTTTATAGCAAGAGGAGCAGCAGGTGGATGAAACCTACGAACAATTTGAAGAACGTGTCCTCAATAAAAGAGCGGCGCATATGTATCACGTGATTAAGAGTAAATTGGACATTAAGGACAAATTGACTCTCGCGGAAATGGCATATAAAAATAATCGCAAACAGGTAACATCAACGTCCATCAATTTAAAAAACATCGCATTTTATCGCAAAGTCTTATTAATGTGTTCATCTGTATTTCAGGCTGCCCAAAAGTTTTATACTTTGTTAGTTCTAAAGAAGTTCCAAGTACTTGAGTTGCATCAAGAATGTTCGTATGCCGACATCCTGGTTACCAAAGGGCCCAAATGGGAGAATCCATCGTTATAAGCAGAAAAAACATTTCGCAGTGTAAGCATGTGGCGAATCATTGTTTTGTTACTCAGTAACTTGGACGAGCACGTTAATCGAAAAGCAGAATAATTCAAAGGTAGAATGTCTGTGCGGTCATTCAAGATTGAAGATTGTGGTCATTGAAGATTGGCGAACAAAAAATTTCAGTTAACACGAATGACAAAATACGGATAATTTCAGATGGTTTTGAACGAGAACCTAATGTGCGAATATTTATTTCATATTGGATGTACTATTTTTTTTCTTTAATCATATTCAAATTTCATGACGCATAGTCTCTAAGGCTGAGGATGAGAGAAAAGCAAAAGTGAGGATTTCAATGGAAAAAAAACAAAAAGAATATATTTCTACAGAACGCTGATTAAAACTCTTTTACAAAGGGACGGAACTTGTCTTTATCTCCGTTTGGATATCCTCGAATGAGCGTGATAATGTACGTATGAGTGTTTTCCTCTGACCGTGAACGTGAATTCTAAACAGTCGCGTGCGTGTTTCCATCGCTGATTCAACAACTTTTCTATCCAGATAGTCGGAGATGCCTTCAAGTTTTTTCAATAACAAAAGTGTGTACTAGGATCTCGAATACATATCACTTCTTTGGAGTTAACAGTTTTGAGATGATGTTTAAATCGTACGAGTGTGTGGGAGAAAGATGAAAAAAGGATGCACGATCCTCTTCGAAATGCTTGATATCTTTTTGGACAAAACTAGAGCTATACGTTGATCTCTGTAGAGTAAAGAACAACGTGTAATTCAATTTTTTCCAAAAATGATACTTTTCGAAGCCCTACGAGCGACAGAATGTTTATCGAGCGAACGATTTCAACACCATCTTGACAGCCGCTGTAGATGAAGTTAATCATAAAAAAACAGTAGATGTTCAATTGCTAATTTTTTACCAATCGAAGTAATAGAGTATCGATAAATAAAAGTTTACAAGTGATTGATACTTTATTGCATCTGGGTAACAAAATCCGTGAACAAAAAGATAATTTGGAAAAGTAATAATTGAATAGTGAAACAAAAATTACAGTTAAGAAAATTATTTTTCGTTATTAAAATTTTTATTTTGAAAAACTTCGATATTTTTATCTCCTTTGATAAATTCTTGCAACTCAGAGGTTAGGAGTGGTATGTATTCTAAAAAATTGTACATACGTATTGTGCATGGTATAATGGGATAATTGAGTTGAGTGAAAGAGTAGGAGAAACAAGAAGAGAGAAGATTATGTTAAATAGTGCTAGATATAATTAAATCATTTTCATCATCATTGGGCAAATGACCTCGTTAAATTTGAATGATTTATATATTATATATGTATAATTACGTACAAGCTAATATAGAATAGTCATAAAAAAACGGTAAATGTAATATATTATAAAAAAATGTTCTGACAGATCAAAAAATAATTAAAAATAATGAGAAACAAAAAAGAAGAAAAAAGTGTCTATTAATATTTTTAAAAGGTTCCTGTTGTGGTTGATGATTGAACAGAACAAAAATACGGTGAAAAAGCTTTATTTAGTTCAGTGAGTTCTCGTTCAAACAAGCATTGATTAATACGAAAAAATGTTTAGTTTACCAGTCAAGATGATATCGGATAAATTGACATGTACATCATGTTTTTTATCGAGATGAGAAAAAAAGTAATACAACAATATTATGATGGAAAAATTGAATTGATTAGCGATATCGATTTTTCACGAAGATTGATGCATGAAAAAAATTATCGCAAAAAATAGTACGAATTAATGGAGCTTTTGGCGAATTCAACCATCCAATTCACCAGCCGCACACGCATCCTGGTACGATTTACCGCCCCTTTGTTCGGGATTGAGTTTAATCATATCGTCAATTCGCAAAATCGTAATTGCCGCTTCCGTGGCAAATTTCAGAGCTTTTATCTTGGACAGAGCCGGCTCTAAGACTCCAGCCTTTCTGTTATCCTTTACTGTTCCTTCCAGTAAATCAAGACCGACCCTGTAAAATTGATAATATACATTTTTAAAAGATTTCGATTTAATTAATAAAAAGAAAATAAGAAAAGTATGATGTACCATTTGAGATTTGCGTGGTCAACGGTGGTCTGGCTCGAATTGTGATAAGCTCTTAACTTGGCGACAAGATCGGTGGCGTCCTGAGCCGCATTGACCGCAAGAATTTTCGGGATCACAAGAAGAGATCGAGCAAATTCGGCAATCGCCAATTGTTCCCTTGAACTGAGCGATGTTGCGAAATTTTCGAGGTAAATCGAGAGAGCTGCTTCGACGCTACCGCCACCGGCAACAACATTTTTGCTTTCCAGCACACGTTTGACGACACACAGCGCATCGTGTACAGAGCGCTCCATCTCATCACAGTAATAGTCATTTGGTCCACGAAGAATAATCGAACTAGCGGTCCTCGCTTTGGGTCTGTTTGAGAAGCAAATTTATACAGTTAAACGCATCAAAAAATTATGTATTTTTTTTTATGTATACGCACCCTTTAATGAGAATAAGCTCGTCATCGCAAACATATTCCTGAACAACTTCAGCGGCTTCTCCGAGTAAATTGGCGTCGAAGCTTTCCTCTCCTTCCATATTCGTCAACGAAGTGAGGAAATGAGCACCAGTCGCTTTTGCGATGCGCTTCAGATCAGACTTTTTGCATCTGCGTACCGCCATCGCACCAGCCTCGACGAAATACTGATGAAAAAGGTTCCAGTTAATTTTCAGAGTAAGAAACATCAAAGAAAAGAAAATATTTATAGAATTAAACCTTGAGGCACAAGTCGTCAATTCCTCCAGAAAGAAGGACCACGTTGGTTCCAGCCGCGAGAATTTTCTGGATGCGTTCTTTCGTGATATCAGCCTCACGTTGACGAACACCCTCCAATTTTTCCGGATCTGTTATGAGAACCTCAACACCCATCTTCATCTTTGCTTTTTGCAGCGAAAAGTCAAGAATTGCGATTTTTGCATTTGTTATCTTTTTCGGCATTGCTTGAGAAGCGATCATGCAATTCAGAGCATATCCGTGAATCAATGCTGACTCGCGAACGCTTTTTCCGTGGGCCTTCAGTACATTTACTGCTTTAATCGGATACAAAAATCCACCTTTGCCATCATTGACCTTCACAGCATTGGCTGCATCAACAACCATATTCCCAAAGAAATTGGCATCTCTATATTATTCTTAAGAAAAATTATTTTTTAAAATAGTATTATCGTTTCAATCTAATAAATTGAAGGTAAAAAATTGCAGAAAAAAATATTCGATGTATGAAAAGGATACGCTCCGATAATTTTACTCGACATCGAAGTTTTCGCAACGTTCACAAGACAATCTCTTCCAAGCTCATCTGTTGTCACTGTCAGATGTTCCTGAATGTATTTGCAAGCTTCCCTACAATGATTATTCATTGATATATGAAATTGAACCCAAAACAAAAACGAGATAAAAATATTATGGATAAAAACTCACTTGCAGGCTAGCCTGTATCCACTTATTACTGAAGTTGGATGAATTTTTTGCTTCACCAGTTCATCTGCATTTTTCAGCAGCTCTGCTGCTATGATGACCTGAAGTAAAAAAAATGTAGTACTGATTATTTGTATTTATTCAGCAACAAAGTGTTTTGCAGTTACTTTTCATTTTGTTTTAGAATCTTTCAATGAGATTAAAAATTCTTTGTTATCCAAATTTAATTAAAAACTGTTGAAAATATTAAAATGAAAACATTCGTGGTCTAACCACCAATTTTAACTTACCACAGAAGTAGTGCCATCTCCGACTTCTTCATCTTGCAACTGTGCCAATTCCACAAGAACACGAGCGGCTGGATGTTCAACGTCCAGGAGGCGTAGAATAGTTGCACCATCATTTGTTACCGTGACATCCTAAAATAAAGTTTTTTTAAATGGCTGCTCCTATCTTAAAGTCTAAATAAATGCAATTCAAATTACCCCAATATCATCGACCAGCATTTTGTCCAGGCCTACAGGCCCTAGAGAACTCTTGACAATGTTCGCGATCGCACACGCAGCCATAACTAAGAAATACATTTTTTTTTATTAATTTTGGTTGCAATAAAATCTCGTGACATCCAAATTTGTTTATTAAGAATTGATGGATTGGGCAAATGGAGTTTTTAAATGCAAAAATTAGGGAAATGTAAAGAAGCGAATTGAAATCAAAATAGCGAACGGACATCGAGAAAATATAATCAAATTGTCATGAACACGCGAGCATCATCGTTTTGATAGAGGTTAAAGCAGGATCCTTACCATTTTGCGTGCGAACCGGAGCACCGGACTGTCGATTACCACCTACGGCCAAGGCACTCGCCACGGTCGACATTTCGGCAATTTGATTAAGAACAATTTATTTTTTTCGTTTATGTGAAGAATCCACAACCGATGTCTTGACGTTGAATCGATGTTCGTTTTTATTGAGAATTGACGAAACAAGATTTCAACGGGAAAAGGGTGAGGCGGATCGAGAAAGCGCACGAAACGATGAAACCTCGTGCCTGCGCTGCCTGCCAAAGAAGTGACGCTCGCCTGTGTGCGATCACACCAAACTCACTTGTTTCCATTGTATAATGTCATTCCATTGGAGGAAACAAACTCGTTTCCGTTGTTCGAAAAATTCGATTGGATTGTAACGAAAATAACCAAACTCGAATCTCTCATCCGTAGTCATTTCAAAAATAAATAAAATAAACATACTTTTTCGATAATACATTTAAAAATTAGAAATTATGATGAAGTATCTTTCGTTTTTATTGGAAAATTATTTACTAGTAGATATAATGTATTTAATTCACGTAAATTTCGATACCATCCGAAAGAGTGGTTAGAGCAGAGACTGAGGCCTTATATGGTCATGAGAGTCGGCAAAATGTTTTGAATTATCATTATTTAGGGATTATTCATTTGAGGAACTGAAAGTTTGCTATATTTTATTACAAAAACATTCCCTTATTTTGTGTGCAATCATTATAACATCGTGATAACATTTTACAATTTAATCACATAAATTGATTTCTCTAATCTTTTTGAGACTTTATTTCTCAAGTTCTTTCCTCTTTTCTTTCTCTTGATCATCCTCTAATTGAAGCTGACTATAGGCATCTAGAACCAATTCATCTTTTTCTTTTAGTGGTTGATCATATTTGAATACACCATAATATTCCAATATGTTTGCTGTAAATAAAAAAAAATTAAATAAAGTTCAAATATTAATAATGAAAGTATTATAGAAAGAATATGAAATCATCAATTAATTGAAACTTACAAACATCATTAACATCTAAATCGTGTTGTTTTGCTATAGTCTCTGCTGTATGCGTTTGAGGGTTTTCTATATGGGCATCTAGAAATTTCATAGTTGATCTTAAACTGCATCTGCCTTTTGAAACTGTTTTTGGTTCCCAAAAGCCCCATGTGTATTCGTCTTCTCCTTCCGAAATTGTTCGAACAGGCAGGGGCCGAGAAGTTTCCAATCTTTGTTGCTACAATTGATACATTTAATAAAAGTAAGGAAAGAAACGTAAAGGAATATAAGAACTTACCATTCCTTCAGTAGAATCTACATAAACTTCTTTCAATCGATCATGCAAGGCTGGATCCCTTTTGTAATGTTCTTTCATGAAATCAGGATTCGCTGTCAAAAAAGTAAATAAGTTGAAAAGAAAATGAAAAGTGTCTAACGGAATATAATAAGGGTCGGTTTCTCTTACTCTGTTTAGCGATTTCCAATTGTTTCAAAGCGCTTGGATATTGTGGAGCCGGAAATGGCTTGTCACTACTTATGACTTTGTGAGCTCGATTTTCTATGTTAAATTTCTTTACAGGCCTCACCAGAATAGATTTAACAATACCCATTGTCGTTACTTAGGAAATTTTTAGAATTATATACATGTAGATCATTAAATTTTCTAGGTTATGTCGTAAAGTATATTTACAAGATAAGAGACTCAATCCCACTTGAAAATAAATATACCCTTACTCTCGAATCTGGTCAAGTATTTACAAAATGATAAACATTGTTTTAATCAATGTTGTATAAAAAAATTATGTATGTCGCCTCATAGCAGACGATGGCAAATACTCAACGTGAGAAAATTACGAAAGACTGTGAAACGCACTGTCCAAGTATGTCATTTCGTAAACAAATATCCCAACATTTTCTTCAATGAATAAGTAATTATCGTATCCGTCGTATTACTTTCTTCGACTTTTTCTTTATTCATCGCAGCGAAGCAGCCGTATTTAAATTTAACGTTAAATACGGATTATTATTTGTTTAAAAATACCGCGTTTTCTAATAAGTGTCGACATCCTTAGAACTTGCATGCAGCGTTATCTTGCGAGTAATCACAAGTGTACAATAGCTTCGGTAGATTACGCTACTTGTTGAAATAAAGCGCGCGACCGCCACGGAATTTTCGCGGAGAAGTCAGCCAGGTAGACGAAAAAGCATTCGGACATTTGTTGATTAATTTGTCACTCTCATCACTGCAATTGTCTCAAACCAAAGCTTCACGTTTCAGGGAAATAAAAGGTAAGATAATGAAACAAAACAACGCTTTTGAATAAAATTGTTCGGCATTAGAGCTTGTAATAAACACAGAGGTGACGACATCACGATCTGTTTACTCGTAAAAGAGCAAAGATATTTGAAATACTCGTCAAGGTAACGAGGATTCGTTGCATATTATACGTGATAACAGAGTATGTCTAATTTCTTTCGCCGAACAAACATTATACTAGAATGTCATGTCATTTACACTTTTGGGCGAAAACGTGAAGCGAAAAATGTTATTAATTCGAGCACTACGAAATGCTATATCGAAAAAAATGTGGAGCTCTGTTAGGAATTCACAAATTGACGGAGGCTCGAACGACCCTTACGTAAAAATTATTTTGCAACTTTTCTAAATGATTTTCAGCTTATATCAATATAAATATAATTCACGTCTTTTGCTGAAATTCGTACGAGATTGTCTGTCTAGAGGTTAAGATATCTACTCTTGAAATTAGCAACTTTTTTAATTCCTCATGAGAGCTCATGGTGATTTTGTCTAATATCTCAATTTCTATACAGTAGAAAGCTTCTAAGAATTTTGGACACTGTCTAATATGATGTCAAAGAACGTCAACGCCAATTTTAAACGAATTAACTTCAAAATAATTATATGCTCTATGAAATTTGTTTATACTTGACACGATCAGTAGCTGTTTCGAGTCTCAAGTAACGTGTGAACCTTCTCATACAAAAATAAAATGCAAAAAGTATTTTCTCGGTAAAAATGGTCCATACGAACGAAAATCGATTATTGCAGTTGATAAGTGGGAATTATAATTTCACATGTTTTTCTCATCCATTCTCGGTGCTCTTGTCACGCTTTACAGCTGATTCCGTAATCCTTTTTTTTCGTTCTCTCTCTTTCTCTTTTTCGCTGTTATAACGGCGCGCGTTGCGGAGCATTCGTCCCCTCTAATTGTAAGTGCCCCCTTCTCAGAGGGGAACTCGAGCGGCGAAACGTGAACACGATTCGCTGGTCGAGTTCGCCAATCCGAGAATACTCCCATTCATAAGTTCTGACTCCCCGCGCTTGCGGACTTTCGCGAGTGGAGAGAAGTCCCCGCTCGGCTCGAGTCACGCTCCGAACACTGCGTCACTCTTCACTCGACTCTCGAGAGAACAACATACGCAAATCTTTCCTCGCTTTTATCTTCATTCATTCACTGATGTACTCATCAATGCTGTTTTATTCACGATCATATTTTAATTATATGTTTCAATATTGTTTTGCTTCTGATTTTGAATAGATAAAAAGATATATCTTTTTATTTCAAATCAAAAAGAGTCATTTTTTCGCCTCGCAAATCTTTTATTTTTCTGTCTCTTTTAATGCGAATTATTATTTACATTTATTCTTAATTTTAAATAAAAAATATAATTTTCTATACAAATTTACTAATTAATTGAGTTTATTGTATTTTATTTGTAAATATATAGTAGCGATAATTATTATATATTTTCGAAAATATAAAAATGAAAAATACGCTGGAAATGAAATTCTATTTATTATTATTATTTTTTTTTACACGGGATATCTGTGATGCATGAATCTATTTCAAGGGAGGAATGCATCTTGTGGGAGGTCTTCTTCATCCCTGACAGAGACTGCGCATCCACGAGGTTCCCACAACAAAATATCATTGGCTCCTTGGACTCCCTCCGGTCGGGTGAGTTTGTCTCTCCTTTTTTTTCCTCTTCGTGTGCCGCTTTTGCCTCCCGAATTGCTATTGATTTTCTCGGAGGAAGGGCACACGTCCGAATCGCTTTTCGTCACGTCATCCATAAGTAATATGGATTTATAGTCGAAAGGATAAAAAATAAACATAATGCCCCGGGCCAGGATAAGCTCGAGGATTAAATCGAGAACGGAAATGTTGCTCTACCATAAACCTTGGAGAACATCCATTTTTTTTAGCTCCCTCGATGAGCATTTGGATCTTTATTCATTTCTAATAGTTTCTCAATTTAATAAAATAAAAAAATAGAATCCACACTGTTTTGGACCAAAATAATGAGGTCGATCGTGATCGCAAATCAAAAGCAAGTTGCATACAACATATTGGATGAAATTCTTTTTATGTCAATTTCAAAAAGGATTTTTTTTTTCATTTTCAAAATGGATTCAAAAAGGATCAATTTTTTTCAGACACACAATCAGATAAAATTTCAAATATCATAGGAAAAAGAAATATAAGAACACGAAGGTTAAATTTTTTTCCAAGATTAAAAAAATTATACGCCTAAAAAATGTTTTAACTATAATTTCTTCAATTATTATAAAATTTATACATTTTTGATGGGAATCGAAATTTTTATATAAAACATAAAAAAAAGGAGAATCATTTCTGTTCTTATCGAATGAAATATTCTGATCCAAATCTCAACAAAATCGTCTCATCCCTGAATATAAGAAAAATATTTATAACCCTTTTAGTAAAATTAAATCAACATAAAATTTAATCAACGAAATCGTTTTGGTAAATTATAAAAAAGAAAGTGCATTCCGGTATATAGGAAATCGTAAAAGCGAAGTAATTAAAAATCATTATGAAATTTATGGATAATACAGCAGAAAAAGTGAGGGTTGTTTTTTCTCGCGTTGAATTGAAATTCGCTTAAAAGTCGAGAAAACGCTTGCAGCCTGCGAAAAGAGAGTGAGAAACGCGCGCGGGTGAAGGTCATGTGAAATATTTGCACTTTGTTTATAATCTGCGTAACCTATTACAGATAATAAATCCACGAGGCTAAAAGTTTACCCTCGTTCGATCTTTTTCCCTGTGCGCTACGGGCGAAGAACTCCGTGTCTACACGCTTCGCGATAGAGAAATATCGTTTCACAATCCCAAAGAGAAAGGGAATCTCTCGTGAGTACACATGTATATTTATAATGTGTACGAGCCGCAAGAACGAGAGAGAGAGAGAGAGAAAGAAATCGCAAGAAGTCGAGATTTCTCTACGTCTCCTTTTTTCTCTCGTCTTTTTTTGTCTCTCTCTTTCTCTTTCTCGGAGAAGAAAATCACAGAAAAGTCTTTAGACTTTATGCATGTGAGAAATCGGTATTACGTTTACATGTTGAGAGGGATCACGATCCGAGTTACAACTCCGAGTTCACCCACATCGGAGTCACCGGAGTTTGAGAGAATCCGATTCTCCGTCTCGCCTTTCTCTCTCTCTCTCTTGTTCTTTCTTTCTTTCTGCCTGTCTCTCTTTCTTACTAGCTGCATCTTTCTCTTTTTCTCTCCTGTTCCTTCCCCGTCCTCTCGCTCTCGGGTTATGAGGCTAACCCCGACGTGTGTTTCTCTGCTACGGAGGAAAATATCTCGACAATTATTCCTGTGTACGAAACAGGACGATCCAATTATCGGAACGAATCTACCTTTGTTTCGTTTGTACCTGCTGTCAATCGTAATGAGGAGCCGATGATTTCGTGGATCGCGAAAATGAAAGGCGCGAAAATCGCTGCAGGTGCCATTCTGGGAAAATCTAAAGGTTACTTTGATCTTTATTTAATTAACAATCATACATCGTGAAAAACAGATTTAATCGTTGAAATAATTACATATTGTTTTGTAAAATTCATTGGTAAAGAGAATTTGCAACTGATCGTGATTTTTGAACTCATTTATTTGAGTCAAAGATCAAATTTTGCTTTGTTTCACAATACAAGAACAATAAAATGAAATTTTAAAATACGATAGTTTATTGACATTAAGTTAAAAACACTATTATTTAATTAATTGACAACAATTCATTGTAAAAATCGCTTTCGATCGTAAAAAGAACATTCATTTTTTTTATCAATAAAAATGCATAAGAACTGGTAACTGATGGTCACGATTTTTCAATTTGTTTGCTTACATTGAAATCGGACTTGTTTTTTTTTTCTAAGAAAACAAAGGCAACAATAGAAACATAAAAAATTGGATTTATGTAAAAACATGCGAAAGGATTGGCTCTATTACGAACAATTCTGATAAATTTTATTTAATACGATGATTTTGATAATGAAACGATTTTTGTAATTGCTCTCAATGTTTCAATTCATTCATTCAAATAAAACAAATTTGATCATATATCAAAAATAATAACACCGATAAATCATAAAAATCTACATTTCTATATATATGGAAATATTTCTTCATTACGAATAATTTAGTAAATTTTAAATTCAAGAAAACGAAATGTTTTTGGCCTCAGACGAATGTATCAATATCTAAATTTGAGAAAAAACGAGACTGTTTAATTTTACAAATCTTTAATTAACTCCATCACAAATTTTAAGAAAATTATGTAAAAAATGGAATTCCACGAATTGGATCGTCTATGAATAGAAAACCGGGCGAAAAGACTAAATCAATAAAATAATAAAAACTACCTCAAATTTTGAATGAACCGTAAAATCTCATAAATTTCAAATATGAATGTAAAAATTGAAAAAAAACTATTTTCCAAAAACACATCAAATAGAGATGTATCCACTCATGTCAAAAATCGAAGCAACACGAGATGATGATTACCAGTTTTCGATCGGCAATGCAGAGTAAACAAAAAAAAATGATCGGATCCATTGAGAAGATGGATCGGGGGAGAAGAGTAAACGCCGAGTCCGGGGAGGATACGTATGTACTCCTATGATAGCCATAACATAGTTGATATGACGTCAGGAGCGCGTTGGCGTTGTGTGGCCATGGCGAACACACGTCTCTCAGGGCACGGGCGGAGAGGGATCTCGTCTCGCTTGACAGGAAGGGGCAGAGTAGTGGGAGAAAATACGAGAGAGAGACGCAACATTTGAGAAAAAGAGAGAAGAATCAATGTACGAAAAGGATAAAAACTCTCATACGAAAAACGAGACTCCATACGAAAATCTCGACACTGCGAGACGAATTACTGAACCCGGAGGAGACAAAACTAGAATATGATTAATGACAAAAAGAAAAGTTATATATAGAATCCCATGCAGAAGAGATAAAACGCGGGAGGTAAAATTCGATGGAAAAAGAGACGTGTGGAAAAAAAGATGAGGGAAAAGGATGAAAAGTGAGTCGAGAGGGCGAGAAAAGGTGGAGATCGTCGTGGTGGGGGAGTTTTAGCGGGTTCGTGGGGATTCGTTCGTAGCTAGGTGGGGACAAATCGGCACCGGTGGGATGGACGAGGGGCTCCGAGGGGAAGGATCGGCGAGGCGAGGTGTGCTCGATGGCCGCCCGGGCATGTGCTGGCGCTCGTGTCTCGGCTCGCGCTATCGCGCCCGGGGCGTGAGCAAAATCCAGAGGGAATATCCGAGAGGAGGCTCCGCGCACTCGCTACGTTCGCCGCGATGCTTTTTTTCCCTCTTCCTTTTCATTTTCCTTCTCGTCTCGTTTCTCTCTCTCTCTCTCTCTCCCTTCTCTCACATGCGCACACATACAAACGCTCGCACACACACACACACAGTTTGTATCTCTCTCACGGTCTCGCATGCCTTCTCTCTCCCTTGTTTTCATCTCCTTCTCGATAGGCGATACTCGCGGGCGCGAAAGCGGTGCCAGTTACCGCGGAACCGTTGCCTCAGACACACGCATGCCCCCCTCTCTCCCACCCACGAGATCGTTTTCATCATAATTCCGCGGAGGAAAAAATTCGCACGCGTGCGCGCGTCAAATTTCCAGTGTTCTTATTCGATTTTTTAACAATCGTCGAAACTACTCGATACCGAGGACAGAAATTTTGGATCAGGCCGATTTCTCTGCGGGTCGTCTGTTAAAAATTTTCGCGATCAGCTGAGAATTTACGGTCTTTATATACCGGACGAAAATTTTTTTTTTTTGTACGCGGGAAAGAACAGGGACGAATTTTCTTTCGGAAAGGCCAAGGAGGTCGTTTTGTTGTTTTTTTTTGTCGTTTTTCATTTCGAGAGTGTCTCGCTCCCACCTGGCGCCGATTTCCTCGTGGCGCTCCGTTCGCGGGTGCACGCTGCTCGTTCGAAACGTCAGTCGGAGCGCGATCGCGCCTCGTCGGTATATTGAAAAATTACACTCTCGCGATTTATCTGTTTCTCTGTGATAATATATATTTCTCAACGAGCTACGATCTGTGCTACGTTTTATGAAGAAATTGTTTTGTTTCTTGTAAATCGTCGCGATCGAGCGGAAATCGACGAGCGACGGACACTATATGCAGGTGCAGTTTCATTGGTGCCTTTACGAATTTTCGATCATTTTATTTTCTGGTGATAAAATGTGCGAGAGTGTGACAATAATTTATAAACTCTGACAACATATAATTTTCGAAGTAATTACCGAAAATAAGATTTTGATTTTTATCTCGAAGAAAACGGGACTGGATTTTAGTGTCAAGTGCTAAAACTTGATAAAAAAAGAAATCTCGAGGAACCGCAATCGTTGTCACGCTCGATAAAAATGGCCGCAGCGTGAGGTGAATTTTGAAAAAAGCAAAATACTTCGTAGAGCGCTCGATGAGAAAGTGATTCGAGATGTGGCGGACCGAATGAGTGAATATCTGCTAAAACGTGAATGAGAGATTTTTGAAGAGTGTATTAAATATATATAGAGAAAGATATTTATAATAATATTAGGAGGTGAAAATTTCCAGCAAGTCGAGGAAAGATCGAAAAAAGGAGAGATTCGGTAGACAAATATTAGGGATTTGAATGGTTCCGCGGGGGATCTGCCTTGGGAGGTCAGACTGGGATCATCCGGAGTCGGAACAACGAGGCTTTTACGACTCGTCGCCCCCCCGGATGGACGCCAGCGTGTGCTGCTTGCCAAATGCCGGCTCTGGGCCACAGCATCATCCAGCCTCGCATCAAGTCAATTTACCAAATATCGGGCAAGCTGTCGGTTCGGAAAATACTTACCAGTATGCCGATCAGATCGTCCCGGATCGGGGCCAGCCCGACGCTCTCGGGATCGTCGTTGCTGGCCATCACGACAATTGGCAACAAAATTCCACCATTCATTCCCTAAATTCAATTACGTCCAATACGTCGACGGCGTACATCGACTACCCTTGGTTGCAGATGCAGGTAAATGATTTGAAAACTTTATATGAAGTCTTGGTCGAATATTTTTATCATTTCCAAGCAGTCGCGGGAAAATTTTTGTCTTTTCTCTGATCAAAACCGTAATTTGATCAATTTCTACTTGATAAATCCGATCGGTTGAAATTGATAAATATTTCAGGACTTCAAGACATTTTTGAAATTTTTTTATTCTACTCTTGAACAAATTTTTCTCTTTCCTCTGAGAAAATCGCGATTCGATCAATTTCTCCTCGATAAATCCGAACGTGGAAATTAATCGACGATAAAATGCGAGGAATGACGTTCCATTATTCGTAGATTGATAGATAAGCGCATAGTAGAGAAAAAAGAGTTGCAGGGCATTCTACAAACGACAAATGTGTCATTGGTAATGGCTCAATATAGCGTGGGCTTAAGAAGAAACATTTGCGGAATGACAATGATTCCGTTTCATTGGTAAAATGAACAAGAGAGAGGGAGAGAGAGCACGAAAAAAGATGTTTTTCTTTGTAGGTGGCTGTGGCTGCTGTTGGTAAGCCCGAGAGTGTCTTTAGATTTATCGCATTGCATACGATGCTGAACGTGAGGGTATTTGCACTCGCGGGACTCTCCTCGCTCTCGACTCTCCGCGACCCGCGTGAGCCTTCTTTTCATTTTTCATTCCATCGCGTGTCAAATTTTCCCGAAACCAAAATGCATCGACAAAAAATTACTAAAATTGGATAGAAAATAAATCGCAACTCTGTAAAACCTCAAAAAATCAACAGCTGTCAAATCGTTGACAGATGTGAAAGGAATTTCAACCATTAATGCCAATAGTAAAATTTATTACTTTCACTAAATGATGATTGACAGATTACTGAAATTACATTTTTAAAAAATCACATTTTAACGTAAAAGAATAAAGTGCTGTCAAAACAGGTCAAAGTTTAACGACGAACGTGTGTCAGGGAGATAAAAAAATAGAAAAAAAAGCGCGCTCGTCGTTTTTAATCGAGGGCAATTTGTGAGAAGAATATTCGATCGGAAGAATCTTCAGGAAGCGAAAGGAATCGAAGGAGCAAGGGTAAATTGTTAAATGTCTAAAAAATGAGGGAGTCAACAGAGGCGCGCCCTTTACCGCGCTGGGACTCGTAAAAGCTATGTCAATCATAAAGACCTGTCAAATATACATGAATATATATACATCGACGTGCTCTTACACATTTTAACCTCTCCGTTGGACGAGGGGATGTACGTAAAACGGATTGTCATGCAGCCTTTAGCGGATGAAAAATTTACGAGATGAAGAAAACGTCGGCGAAGCAGCGAAAAAAAAATGAAAAAGAAAAAGAAATCTCACCGATAATGACGACACTCATCAAATAAATCTTCCTCGCGGACGAGTAAAAAGCACATCAGAAATTAATTCTTTAACCGAGAGCAATTACGGCCGTGAAGTAATGTTGCGTTTCATTTTTTAAAAAAGTGCATGAAAAATTGAATAAAATAGCGATTGATGTATAAGAAGAAGTGGCGGGGGTGCGTGAAAATCGTTTCGCTTCGATAATTTTCCACATCTCGGTATGAAGTAATGAAATAGGCATTTTGACCTCGCCACCAGGCAGATGACCGATTCAAGAGAATCTCGGTACATGTATAGGCATGATTAGATGTATAAGCGAGAGAGATATAATGACAGTTCGTGTGTATCTTTATATGCGCGCGGGTGGTGTCACTTCTATTTTTCCACTTCTCGGGGAAGAAATAATTTATTCGAGCGCATTACTCAAGTCCCGCTTTGTCTTTGTCCGCGGGTACACGCGTATATTCATGCTAATGAGAGGAAAGAAAAAAAGAGGAGATGAAGAGAGAATGGCCACAATTATATCGCCTCTCGTGCTCTAATCATCCCCCCGTAGCGTATTAGTAATGCTCTCGAACGAGAGACATGCTGTAATCCAAGCAAATAGCAAGCATTACATCGCGTGTGTAGAATGAGAAATAAAAAAAAAATTATTTTACCCTCCCATGTGGCAAAATGCGTCAATTCTTTGCAATCTATTAACATAAGTATTCAAATGACCATTGTTGAAAAAATAATCGAGTCAAAATAGTAATTTATACTTCGTTTCTTGGCGAAAAAAAATCAAAACGAAAGTATACGTTTTTAAAACGTCAATCGGGGTATAAACTTGACGAACGTTATTTTTCCCTTCTTCGGAATTAAAATGCATGTAAAAATGAGAAATGCTGTTTAATTCTAGCAATTTGCAAGTATTAGAAGGTGTAGAACTGGAAATGAAGAATTGTTGATATATTTTATCCTTCCATATATTGAAAATTATTCTTTACCATCTATTAACATAAATATTCAAATGACACTGTTGATGAAAGTACTCGAGTTAAAATAACAATTCAAAGGTGTCATACCTCAAGCAGAGAATTTCTAAGAAAAATAATATATATTTAAGAGTTATGAATCTATTTTTTAATAAACATTAATTTTATGCACTCAAATTTAAAAATGATATAATGATATGATTTTTGAGAATTCGAGATTAGATTTCATTGCTGTGACTGTTATATATTAGCGGTGATGAAGTCGCGAGAAAAAATCTCCGCTGAATAAAATTGCGATTTTAATAATAGTATTAAATTAAGGATATCTGGAGAATGGCTGCTTCTAGTTGTATATGTCTTAAGATTTGCGGTCAAGCGACGTGTTTCGTCAATATTTGGAAAATAAGATCGAAAAAATACAAAAAATTCAATCTTACTCTATGTAAATAGACGTCATCGCCTTGACGGTTTTTAATTTTTTTGTATGGGTTCTTTATTACTTGACGTCAAGACACTGCCGTGACTTTGGATGCTTCAAAAATACAAACTTAAAGGATATAAACATTTTACTCGTTGATGAAGATTTGATATCGTTCGAAATTCAAAGATAACAATGAAAATAAATGACACATACACCAATCTATAAGTGGTTGAGTGTATTTTATATCGCATGTGCAGAATCAAAAACAAAAGCTCAAAGCATTATTTTTTCGCGACTCGTGAAATTTAACAGAATTAGCTGTAAAAAATATGTTGAAAAATTCGCTTAAAAAAATTGCACCAATTATCGCATTGACACATTAAAATATCAATTAGATTCTAATGACGTTCACATTTTAAAAAAATGTTAAAAATTAGACGAACAAAATTCTCTACAATTTGACGCGAAAGGAATACATTCGAAAATTTCAAACAAGTACTTCGAGAACGTAGAATTCCGACAGGAGAACGAAATAAGTTACATGAAACTTTTTGAGAGGCAGCGGAGTGAAGAAACTTTTAAATTTCTCGAGGCGCAAGTTTCTCGCTATCTTTTCCCGCGAGATATCGATAATGTATTGACTTTATTTAAACGCGAGTCATAAAATAATAACGCAAAGTAACGATACCCATTACCATTATCACAAGTTTTGTTGCATCGAGTCTTTTCACCCTCTCGTCTTTTTTTTCCTCTCTCTGAATACAATCGCGCGGATCGAGTGTACAAACGTGAAGATACACACTTTTGCCAGGGATGTCTTTCTCTCTCTCTCTCTCTTTTTTCCTCTCTCACTCTCTCTCTCTTATCCCCAGAGCAAAGCTATATAATGTTGACAAGGTAAATATCCTTTGATACACGCCGTCCGTCTACCCGGGACACGCGTCGCATATTACAAAGAGAATATACGCTCTCACTCTCGTTTTCCCCTCCTCCATATCTCGTTGTTCCAATGACTCCGTGTATTTGTCACTCACAGTGTACTCAACTAGAATATTTTCACGGAATATTCTCCCCACTCTTTTTTTCTGATGGGAAACACCGGAGATAAGTCCCCGATGACTTCATTCGGTAATTTCCTTAGCCGGAGAAATTTGTTCTGACGTTATGAAATACGAGAGTCAAGTTGAAATCAATCTTGTTCAATTTTGTTCGCATCATTTATTGTTACAGAAATATTATACTTCTCAATTCATTAGGATCATTATTATTTTGTCTTATTTGTGGTTTGGCGCGTGGTCAACGAAAATATTTATTATGGAATCTTTAGTGCAGTCTTCCGATGTGAGTTCATTTGTATAGTAATGCGCGTCTTTTTTATGGAGGAATTTGTTTATACCTTACGAAGTTTGATTATTTAGTTATTATTTCTTTTTGCCATTTTTTCGATTTTTATATGAATTATCGAGCATCTGGTTAACACTGATTTAATTTAACTTTAATTTTTAATCTCATTTCTTCCCTCCTCATCATTAATTATGCTGATTACAACTGTGACAAAACATCGGAAAAGTTCTATCAATGAAACATAGATATTTTTTCTACCTTTTTTGTCTAGATGATTCTTACTTCTTAATTAGTTCAGTAAAATTTATTAACCCTTTGACGTTTCTGGGCCAAAGCAAATATCACACACGTGTACATGAAATAGTGGAAAAAGAGAGTTCGATGGAAACGGAAATTCACGATTACTGTATCCGGAATGAGAGAAGAAAAAAAAGTTGTGCACACAGACGGTCTCACAATAAGCGGTTGACCGGACGAAACGCTTCCACGGTTCGCCTCCCTCGATCCAGAGGCAATCGCGACCCTTCGATTACACATTAGTCCTCCGTTTATAATTTATCTTTCTCATTTCTCTTGTTTTTTCTCCATGAGCTTTTTCCCCTCCCTCGAAATCATCCTCCGCGACCTTTGCATATGTATAGTTCCCGGATACGAGATTTTATTTTTTTTTCTGATGAAGAAGAAAATTATATTCAAGAAGACGCGTAATCTTCTTCCTTTGTCTTCACGGACGATCAAAAAATGGAAAAATGTCACGGACGATTAAAAATTCGTTTTACAGCTTTTTTTCGAAAGAATAATAAAAAGCACGCGATAATTGAATTTTCTTCGAACGATGATTTTTGACATTATCGAGCATATTAATTTCACAAAATTATTTGAAGCTTTTTGGTATTTATTAAAGAATAAATGAGAGGTTTTCCTTTTTTTTATCAATTATCCATAATAATGAATTGGAATTGTTGTTTTGACGGAGGCGAAACGACCTGACCGTCAAGATTTTTTTAACGAGATCAATTTGATTCGATCCAACATTTTTACTTAAATTCTAACGAGTTAATTTTGTAACAATCACGAAGAGGACTAAATTTCCTGAAAATATAATGGGCAAGTGTGTATAAACTCGCAGCGAGTTTAGCAGTGAGTCACGTCGTGTCTTTCCGTCGTTGAAGACTCGACGACGACGACGACGACGACGTGGGTGTACACGCGCGAGATCCTCGGGCAGTTACTCGCATTCAATCCACATGCACGCCCGGTCATACCTGCTTGCCTGTCCTTTCAATACCTGCACAGCCTTCACGTATACAAATCTCCGCAAAACCGGGGCAATAGAAAAAAATACTGACACACACATGCTCAACCTAATTGCTACAACCAATTTTTCTTTCATTTTTTCTCACAATTAAATCTTACCTTAATTTTCTTAATTGCGAAATTTAATCCTTTCACGGTAAAAATTTTTATATTTAATTTTATAATTATATTTCACTGTGTCAATAAATATTAAACTTCGTGATTTATTTTTTGAGAATAGATTTTCGAAATGTTATCTTTGTTATTCTTAAAAGCTTGAAGTGCAAATAATAAAAATTACAATGCGTAAGTTTGCAAATGTATATTTATTTAGTGTACCATAGAGCTCATGCACACTGAGTGTATCAAAATAATACGCTCCTTTCTCCAGCCTCTCGCTTGCCAGGCCAAAGCTTCTCGATTCCCTCGCATTTTATTTGTCGAGAGACCCGCGGTTCTCATGTACTCCCAGCTTCCACATTCTATCCTGGTTAAAATCGCGAACAAAAATTCTATCTGGAATAACTAACCAATTATAAAAACTGATAAATAAAAATAAATTTATTCTTTTTGTTGCTAAACTTTCCTTTCAAATCTGACAATGATGAAAAGTAATAAATCGTGCATTCCGTATTCGATCGTCGCGCAAATCGACAAAGTATTTAATTTCTTGAACTTCTCTATTTTTCTACAAATTAATTTTAGCATGATATTTAAAATTTGCTTTGTATATGAAAATAGGAAAAACGTAATTTACATAATAAAAATAAATATTAATGTATGCAAATTTTATCAAATTGCGATACAGACATTTTCTTATTATCATCCTCTTTCTTATAAGAATAAGGAAAATTAATGAAAAATGCTTAAATTAGATGGACCCGATCTTCGTTAAAGTCTTGAGAAAAATCTTCTAAAATTCCTAAATTTTTTATAAATTAAATTGAAAAATATTCAAGAGATCCCTTCAAAAGCATTTTTCGTCGAATCTACAAATGAGAAAGGAAATAATTTACATAATGAAAAAAAAATAATAATAATGTATACGTATGTAAGGAGACGTTTACGAGGAGGAAACTCGTTACAAAAAGATTGTCGTATACGAAGGGGAGAGAAGAGACGGAAGGAGAGGCAAAAGTATTTCGTACTTGCTGCAATAATGGCTGTTACTTTGATTATTCGACGATGTTGGCACATCGCGAGCTCCTTCATCTGTAATACAATATATTCGTGTTTGCGCACATTGTTGAATATCGTTGCCTGTACGTACATACACAAATACGTGTAAGCGTCTATATATGTATAAAGAATGTATAGATAAAACGTACGAATGTTGAGGTTGCTGTAGTAGCTGTTAAACTAGGCTCTCTTTTGCGAGAGTGCACCAAACCAATGTTCCGGACAATTTACTCACGAAATTAGTTACAAAACGCTCCGACCTATCTACCCATCAGCCACTTCCGCTTCCTTCCCCCGTTCCTATGTAGCACATATGAAAATGTACGTGTATATAATCCGAGCTAAATAGATGGACGGTCCCGACCATTAAATCGCCGAGACTCGAGAAGAGTTATTGTTCACGGACTTTGCTATATAATGGATTTAAAAGCGCATTTTATAGCCGCTGGAGCGCTACAAGCTCGAAAATGCAAGATTATCCATCGTTGAATCGAGCGATCATCATTTTTCTGTATATCATCATTATTGTACGTGAATGCATACGAATTTGACGCCTAATTTTTAGAGATCCAATTATGATCGCTGAGACGGGAGTATTCGACGATTGACGGCTCGTAACGAGAACATTTGAGGAAAATTTGATAGTTGAAAAAAGTTTTATCATCGTCATTAAGACGCAGTTCAAATTAACGTCGGTTCTCGTCAAAAATTCTATGGCGCACGTTGAAATGCTAATAAAGATCCTGCCGGATAAAAATCGGATGAATAATTTTCTAGGATTCGTCAAGTGAGCGCAATTGATGTTATTGTCCAGAGAAAAATTTAAAAAAATTGATACACTTGAGGAAAAAAAAAATTATTTTATTGTTGACATTGAGACATCAGTGCGAATCATAACGCTCATTATTGATCTCATCTCCGTGGACAAAAATTGAGCGCCCTGTAAATTCGAAATGCGTCCGAAATCTTTCGCGATAAAAATCGGACGTAGAATTTTAGGATCCGATAAATCGAAGCTGTATGTGCAATTATCGGATTTACTCCGAGTGAAATGAATAATGATCGGGCCCCGAAGCGTATCGTTGGTTAAAAGCCGGCGATTCTTCTCTCCTCCATAAAGCATCGTGGGAATACGTGTTGCTTGAATTCTACATTGCGAAATTCACCGCGAGCGCCGCGGGTCTCCGCGTGTGTGTGTGTCAGGAATCGAACAATAAACATCATTCCCGTGATATAGGCGTCAATTGATGCCTGCGCATAAGAAACAGATGGAAACCCTTTTTTTCATTTCGCACAATATCGACGCTCCGTGAAATACGCTCGAGAATCAATTTATGAATTTATCGATCTTTCACCTCTTGCTCTATTTTAGTCCTCCATCGACGCGTATATGCACTAAACGCAATATGCAATTTAAAAATATCTAAAAAGTACAAAAGTAATCAAGAATAAATCCAAAAAATACCAAATTTCTAAAAAGATTTATCGAACAAGATTTAGATTTTTAGTTAAAAAATTACTCCAAATTCAATCCGTGCTGATATTTAAAAAACAGTATTTATTTTCTATACTTTTTTATTGAGTATGATTGTATTGTAGAGGACTACCGAATGTGTTATATCAATATTAGAATTATACTTTTATGTATAATTTTCCACGCGAATCTACTTTGAAAATGATCGAAATAATTTTCAAAAAAAATGTCTTCTTGTATTTTCACACATTTGTATTCGCATTTACGCATTTGCGAGCTAATTACGCGGGGGGATGAGCAAGTCACCGCACAAAGCTCATTTTTTTCGCAGACATGCATATACACATACATAGAGACATCAGAATAAGGATCAGGGGTTTCGGTGTGTGGAAAGGCAGAAGCGCGTTTGGGGGGCACAAAAGCAGCGAGGACTCGAGAGATATACTCGCGCAACGATCGGCCAGGAAACAGATATGATGCGCCTCACGAAGCGTGAAACACTGAACGCGCCCACCGATTATACCGCATATACCCTTGCGCGAGCACACTCGTCCGATTTGAGCAGAGCGTGGGTGAATTTTTGCGTGGGTGAAGACTCATCCGTGTGCGCCTCTTCCTCGTGTGTCCGCCGATCCGTAAGGACACGCGCTCTCGACCAAACGAGCTCCGCCAAATTCTTCTTACATGCACCCGACTCTTTCAAATTGTTTATTTATCATACGTATACAATGTATGCATATATATACAGGACATACAACACGTATATGGATATAATAATTCGTTTGCATAATATCTTGATTTCTTTTCTCTTACAATTTTTTTTTCATTTTTATGAAAATCTTTATCTTAAACTTACATGAATTTCATTTATTGTACTTTTAATTTTACGAAGAGACTAAATAGTTTAATGTCAAAAAAATGTTATTTACATACTACTTCAATGGGAAATAGAAATTCGCGGTGGGAGACCCCTGACTTTAATATTCAAAGCTATATTTGAATACAAAAATATTGTCGTGAATATGTAACTGTTTTATACCATATCTCAATACTCTTTCGTATTTAGTTTCAATTTGCATAAAATCCTTCATTACATTTTTATGAGCTTTCATGTACATATTTGATAATTATTTATTTAAATAATTTGAAAATATTTACTCACAAATGAATAATGAGAAACAATATTTGATTGAAGTTAATGAAGTTGTGTTTTGATGTACATACGTACGAGCTTTCTCATCACTCGTCTCTCTTTTATTTTGAGGAAAAAAAAACAGTGGGCAGACCGGTTGGGGCTTCGATCACATTTAAACGATGTAATAACTTCGATAATACGATCATCTTTCTTTTCTCCCGCGTATACCTGAGCGTGTATCAGCGCTCCGTGTGATGGTCATGTGTGCACAAGCATTATAATATTATGTCGGAGCCACTTAGTCCACACGTGTTTATAAAAGCTTTCGTAACGTGGGGTCAGTGTAGCGAGACCATGCACCCTTCCTTATATTCTCGGCTCCTTCATTTCCCACGGAAAGTTTACCATTTCGTTCGTATACCTACACTAGAAATATCCGCATTACCGGTACTCAATCTTCTGCTTTATTATAACCAGTCGCTTATATACGCTGAACAAATACGCACGGTCAACCTTATCCGCCCCCTCGATGTGACCCTCTGTCATACTTGACTTCTCGACCATATTATACTCGGACTAATCTCTCGGAAAGGATATCCCTACTTTATTGAAAAAAAAATTACAATTAAAATAATGAGGAAGAACATTTTTAACGCCGAATGATGTGTCTAGAAAAAAATGATGAATTCTGGTGCATGTGCCATTAGGACTAATCTTTTGGAAGAGATGTCCTTATTTTATTGAAATAACTATAAAAATTATAAGGGAAAAATAAGTTTTCATATCGTGTAAGAAATGTTGAAAAATTTTTTACAAAACTTTTCGAATGATTTATCGAGTGATTAACTCTTGATTGAAGAGCGATTAAACTGATGAATTCCGATGAATTCTGGTGCATGTATACTATTAGGACTAATCTTTTGAAAGCGATGTCCTTATTTTATTGAAATAACAATAAAAATTGTAAGGGAAAAATAAGTTTTGATATCGTGTAAAAAACTCTGAAAATTTTTTTGTAAAATTTTTCGAATGATTTATCGAGTGATTAACTCTTGATTGAAGGGCGATTAAACACAGAGCTCGTCAACGAGAGATTCCCGCTGAGGTTCTTGCTCGTACGTTACGTTTAAGTCTTGCCGATCTTTTCCCTAGAGTAAGAAAATCACATTAACGATCTCCTCTCTCGACCCCGCGAGTATAATCCCTAAAAAAGATGAGAAAAAAGGCAGCAGGTACCAATTTTCTTCAAGATTGTTTCTCAATGTAATAAAGCCGGATCCCGTGTCGCCGAGATATAAGGCTTGAAGCATCTCTCGCGGTTAAGACATCAACGATACGAAGACATTAGAGAAATTCCCGATGTCATATTAGAGGCTTGATTAAACGAGAAATAAATCCGTTTTTCGAGGCATTTTTTTTCTTTTTTTTTTGAAGAGATTAATTGCATTAATTTTTTTGACGAACTCACCTGTTTAATGATGAATAAACTCGAATTGCTTCGATCGATGCTCATGCACTGCAAATCGGAGGAAATTCCTGATGTCAAAATTCGAAGCTTCGCGAATCGAAAATAAATCGGTTTTTTTTTCGGAATCGATTTTTTTTCCTTTCTTCAAACAGATTAATCGCATTAATTTTTCGACGAATTCGCCTTTTTTATATTAAACAGATTTAAATCGCTTTGGTTGCTGATGCACAGCAGACAGGAAATTACCCAGCGGCCTTATTGTGTATTGTCCTTTTTTTTCCTTGCACGAGCGTGTATGCATGTATAGAAACTTATATATCCGATGAGCTCAGCTATACAAGCCAGTAATTGCGACCTACATACTCCCATCAGTGCAAAAGCTCTTTTATGTCGACGGCGACATAAAAGTTCGACGCTGTCATCGATTGTTAATTCCGATCGCAAAAAAATCGGACAAAAATATTATTCAATTTCCCAATGGATCGAAAACTAAATTTCTTTTTTAATATCATCAATATCAATATTAATAAAAAAAAGCACAAAAATTAGATGTCAGCGATTGTTGATTCAAAATAAAATAAACCCAATGAATATTAATTTACAAAATGATTAAAAAAGAAATTCGTTGAATGTCAGTACATTCTTGAATTATAAAAAATGATAAGAAAGCTCTCTAAAAATTTATCTGACTTTACCTGTACAAGAAAAATAGGAATAACGAAAAAAAAGAAAAAAGTGTCATTGCGAATAAATGATGACTTGTCCTGTTACGAGACAAGCAATACAACTTTCTGCTTCATGAAATCGTATATGCATTTCACGGCTGAGTTCGCCTCGATAGTTTTATATCCAGCGTACGTATAATCGCACACTCTCGCGTTTTTCTTCGCTCGTAGACGCATAATAGTATAATCGCGGGTATGAGCAAACATTTAAATTCGCGATTTACGTGCCGAAACAGCAAGAGTTGAGAAAAAAAGTGTTTAAAAAAAAAGAAAAATGGTAAAAGATCGAGATGAAATAAAACTCTTCGAAATCTAACGAGAGATCGTTTTCTCTTCGGCCTGAAGATCCCGCGATAAATATTCGCGTGAATGAAAAAAAAAACGAGTCGCGAATTTAATGGACGATTAGCTCTCGTATGACGGGGAATCAGCGTCCCCGCCGGATCTTTTTCCTCTCTCCGTAATACGAATCCAAATCGAATTTCCTTTCCCTCTCTCCTCGTATTCGCTTGGAGAAAAATCGATGTACGTGCGCGAATATTCAAAGTGTCATTCCTACCTCACGATATATTCTCATCGCCGATGTTATAACACAGAATGTTTACGAGAGATGGAAGTCCCGGAGACGTCTTCGGCCGCTTACGCGTCTACATAATTATTAGTATCCATATATCACATAAATACAAATATATCTTTATACACGAGCCTCGAAAAGAGTCTCGGAAATGAATATGGGGACCTCACACATTATAATTGCACGAATACACACTCCCGGGTATAGGAGTCCATTGTACGGATAATGTCACCGAGGAGGAGCTTTGTGTTGTATCCATTTCCAAAGAGAGTTCGTATGAGAAAAAAAACGACTTCAAAAATGAGAATAAAAAAATTGACGAAAAAAATGAAAAGACAGCGAGAGGAAGTCTTACTCTCTCTCTTTCGCCGTTTTTTTTATTATTTTCTGTATACATCGGTATGAGGTTCAAACGTGTAGTGACGTTCGTGTGTACATCGATAGCGAGCATGCACGCAGGATTGTAAAGCATCGGTATCTCTTCTGTAATAACTGTGAAGTGGCAACGCGACGTCCATGCTAATGAGGTTCGATTTAATGGTGCTCCATGAGAGACTCCCTGTACGATTTTTCTCATTTTTTTTTCTCTTCTACTTCTATCTTCTTTCCGCAGACTTTTTGGATTTCTCTTTTTTTTCTTCTGTTTTTTGGACTTCTTTGTCACCGATGTTCGCACGCATCGATTTCTGTGAGATTTCGACACTGGTCGCGCTCTCCTTTTTCTCTCGTTCCTCGAAAGATCTTTTTTTTTCGAAATTTCCTGTACTCGATGTCTCACCTTCATTATTCTTATTTTTAACGCACTCGGAGCGAACTCCTAGATTTTTTTCACCCGGATTTCCGTTCTCCTTTGCCCGTGTGCCGAAGCTTCAAATTTTCATCGTCCGAGAATTTCAATAAATCGATTTCTTTTAATGCGAATATAATTGACATTTTTTCGCAACCTTCGAATTATTGTTTTTTTTTTGCCAATTATGCGTACAAGTATGTGGATAGGTTTATCATCGGTGTATGTATACACGTGTTCATTATTGTGATGGAAGAAGAAGGGATTTACATGCGTTCCAACGTGCGGCCGTATGTCGCGTTGACACGATTACTACGCAGCGGAGGAATCGTGTCGTCGTCGTCGTCGTCGTTTCGTGCTTGCTACAATACGCGTCGGTACGCATCTTAAAAGAAAAAAAAAGAATTATTGGAAAAAATTGGCGATCACGTATCGTTATTACACGAATCGAACGGCGAGCGAACATTTTTTCCAGAAACGAATTTGGAGACAAAAAGGCGAAGAGATGTGCGGTTCAAAAATATTGTCTTGCGGATCTCTTTACGTATTTAACACACAAATTTATTCTTCATAAATAATGCAAATTTTATTATTGCAAAAACGATTTTTGATTAATTGGAGATGAAAAATGACATAAAAAGTAAAACCCTTCAAGATACTGTTATGGAAACTTCTTCCGATTTTCAGATCTTATATAATGATAAATGGTAAATAGAAATTCATGAAATACATAGTGCATTTAACGATCAGAGGTATGTTGTTGTCATGCACGAATCGAGCGATTACATTTTTTTAGACACAATTTTAAATTTAAAAAAAAATTTTAATTTACAAATTTTGTAAAAAATATAGCGAAGGGAGCGGATTAGTGAATTTGGTCTCTGTTGGATAAATCGATGATCACTTTTTGTGCCGAGTCCAGGGAAACCGTTCGAAACAACACCGGTTTTGCGGAGATCTCTCGTGTGTTATCCTCTCTTTCTCTCTCGTTTATTATTACAATTCCGGCGCGCGCGCGCGAGTGAAAGTTGGACACATTTGGGTTGACGGACCTTTTTACGCGTTTTTTTTTATTTTCATTTCGTTCTCTGTTCTCTCTCGTGATTAATCGCATCCTCGATTTACAATCGAAAATCAAATTCTTCCGTTTTTTTTTTAATCGATCGTTACAATCAATGCTCTTGCGCGTCCACGTTGAATTCCCCAACGAGATTTATTTCGATCAAATAACGATTCCATTCCATTTATTTTCAATTTATTTAATTTTTCTTTAATCCGCGACGGTTAACCTTCGACGTTGCTTCATATTTTTTCTCAACTCGCGGCAGATTGGTACATTCTCAAATACGTAATCGATATATCTTAATTTCTTTTTTTCATTCAGTTTAAAATGTAGGTCGGTCTCGGATCGACGTTTAAAGTAATAATTTTTGTAAGACCCGTAAGACTCTCGGGCGTGTGGACAAAGACTTCCGGCAAGCTTCATCTCGAGGTTACAATCGGCTCGTAAATTCCGTGCCATATAATCTTTTTTTTTCCTCTCTCGTCTGGCTTTTAAAAAATTTCGGATACTCTCATAAATTTTTGCCCCTTTTTACGAAATGCTCTTTTTTCCATCAATTTTTTCGCGATAAAAAAAAGGGGAAAACTCTTTGGCGTGTATCGCGTGCAATTTATGACTGTCACTCGTGAAATTTTTACGAAATCGGAGCTCGCCGTGCTCGAGAGTAAAAAAGAAATTTTGCTTTTACGACGCATTACTTTAATGAGAAAATAAATATTAATCTCTAAATTGATCGTAGCTTAACAAATAATTGCTAACAATTATTTTCGAGTAATTAATAGCAACGAGACCGCTATAGTAAAATTTACACTCGCGTTTCTTTTTTTATCGCTTTCGTGCATTTTTTTTACGAGCTGCTAAGTGCAGCACCGTCTGGCCTTTCGTCACGATCATCCGAGAGAGAGAGAGAGAGAGAGACAAAGTCAAGTCGAGAAAACTTCCGAAACGCAACATGTATTAAAGACCAAATGAGCTTTTTATACGCGGAAGTTGTGCAGAAATAATGCGTCGCACCGAGCTTTCATTTATTTCCAGCTGAATTCACAGAGAGTAGAAAATAAAAGAGAGGGAATAAAAATAAGATTCGAGCTCGAGAGTGGCCGTGATGAAAACCCAGCGACGATAAAAAATCGTCAAGAGCGTAAAAATGATGAAAATAATTTTTATTATTCGCTTTCTCGTCCCTCGAAAGTTATCGTTACTCTCATTGCGTAAAAAAAATGTAAATTCTGTTGTTTTTTGCCTCCGTGCGCGAGAGGGGAGAGAAAAAAAATTGAAAGAATAACAATTACTCTGCAGATCTCCGGCTGATTTTTCCTCTTGTATAATTCTCGTCTTGCGCGCGCTCGCCAGATCGCGGGCCTGAAATCTTCTCGCCCACTCGTCATTATCAGGAGCTTTCTCTCTACCTTCCTTTCTCCGGCATCGCGAGGTTACGCGCGCACACACGCACGTTGGCCAGTCCAAAAAAGAAGAAAAAACAACGTAAAAAAATATAAACACGCATACACACGATCCATGGGGAATTCCAGGTCAAATCAACAGAAACGTCCGTAACAATTTTTTAACTCATTTAATATTTATTTTTTCTCGCCATGCACGCAAAATATTATTTTTTAATCAGAGCTGAGGTCCGAGTCAGAAAAGAAAGTAAAACATTCTTCATTTTCTTATCGGTACGCGTTAAATATTTCAATAGAAGAAATTAAAAATCCCGTTAGAAATAATATAAAAAAGAATAAAATAAATTATCGGAATACGAGAAAGAAGGTCGGCAATGTATATTTTAATATTTTTTTAATAATTAATTTTTATGGTAAGATGGACGAAACGTCCTGATGGAAAAATTCAAAGTTCCCCTTTTGTCGCGGGTTTGTGCGTGAATAGAGATGAACAATGCGCCAATCTACTCGGGCGGGCCGCGAGTATATTTTTCCTCGGTGTGGTTACGTTCGTACGCTCAAATAGCTGGAATTCTCTGAATACATATACTTGAGTGGACCGCGAAACTGTTCGCGCACAGGGCATCGTATTATTACGAGATCTCGTGCATTATATCGCTCTCACGCCCATATCATTCCCCATACAACGAGTATGCATATTTTTTACATTTTTCACGGACATTTTGCACTCATGAAATTACCCGAACAAAAATTCCCTCTATTCAGTGACATTTTTTCATTTTTCAAACACAATGAAGCGAAATTTATAAAAATTTACCTTGAAAAACAAAAAAACAATGTAAAAAGCACATTTTTTAGTACAAATTTTTATCATTTCATTACAAATAAATATATTTCGTAATTGCGTATTGCAAGTATAAATTCACAATCAAACGTAATTGAAATGTTATAATTTTGACACGTTTTAAAATGTTATCGAAAAAATTGGCACGTATCGGGGAATGAGGAAAAAAGATGATTGCTCGATGAGACGACACGAGTCAGTTTTTAAAGAGACTTTTTTCCGTTCATCGTTGTCCCCGTCTCCGAGACGTGTATGGAGAGATATGTGAAGATTCTCGTCTCGCGATCACACCGGTCGATCCAGGTGGCGGTAATCACGTTCCTCTCTATACAGACCATACGAAGATCGATCAATTAGAACCGATCACACCAGAGAGTAAGAATCCCATGGAATGTATAGACACGCGCCTCTGTATATACGAACGTGCACGCTTGCATTTTAAAATAAATATAATAAAAAATACCACGGGCATATTTATATAGGAAATAAATTCGTTCTGACGGACATACGATTTTTCCAATTTTTTTGATCCGACAAAAAAACGACTTTTAATGGAAAACCATAAAAATAACAGAATATCATAATAAATTATTGAATGATAAAAAATTTAAATCTCACGGTTTTATAATTCCGCAAATTGATTGGAGACATAACGCGCAAATTGCGGAGAGATAAAATTAGCGAACGCAACGGAATTGACCTGTAACACGTGAATATGAGGAAGAGAGTAAAAAGAGGGGTAATGGGGATTCGATAGCGGAATGAGCTGATGGGGATATAGCTCGTAATTGAAACGAGAGTGAAAACGTTCCGCTGATGATATGATCGTGGAAGAACAAGTCGGAGGATATGATGAGACGAGAATAAGAGACGCAAACTCGATACGGATCCTCACGATAAATGATATCCACCAGGTTTATATATTTTTTTTCCTCTCATTCTTCCTTATTCTATTTTCTTTTCTCTCTTTCACTCGCATGCTTGTCAATGCCGAATTAAGAGAAAATTAAATGAAACGCGATATAAAATGTGATTTTCGAGTCATTCGGGACAGATCCATTTTTCTCATGAAAAAATATAATTAACATATATAATAACAACTCTTTTTAATTTGTTTATTTACAAAATATTCAACGTATCAAAATGAAATGAATTTGATTATCTTTTTTGCACTTGCACGAATCAAACTTCGTTTGAGTTTCAAAAAAATGTGATTTTCGAGTCATTCGGGATAGATCCATTTTTCTTACGAAAAAATATAATTAACAAAAAGAATTTAACGTTATATCGCTCTCTTTTTAATTTGTTTATTTGCAAAATATTCAACGTATCAAAATGAATTTGATTATCTTTTTTGTTCTTGCACGAATCAAATTTCGTTCGAGTTTCAAAAAAATGAGAATTCGGTAGCGAATTGAGCTCAGGATATTCATATCTTGTAATCGAAACGAGAGTGAAAAGATTCCGCGGCGGGTGGAAAGAAGTCGGAGAATGAGAAGAGACGAAAACTCTCGACATCCTCGCGCCATCCGATAAATGGGCTACGGGGCCATTTTTTTTCCTCCCATTCCCTCTCATTATTTTATTTTCTCCCTTTCCTCCCGCATGCGCTTGTCAACGCCGAATAGAGAGAAAAAGTGGTGATTTCTCCGCGCTACACAGCGGAGAAGAGAAGAAAAAATGAAGAATAGTTTGCAGCGGGAACGAGGATCGAGCGCGTGCTCTCTTCAAGGTTCGCCCCACAGCCTCCAGGCTCTCTATCTCTGTCTCCCTTTCTTTCTCTTTCTCTCCGTGGTCAGGGCCTCTTGGACCTCTGCATGGTCCATCGCGATGAAAGGGGAAGGGGGAGAACTCGAGGTAACCGTTTCTCGCTCGCCTTCTCTCTCTCGGACTCGTGAGCTAACGGGACTCGGAAGGAAAGCGCCGCCGCGGTGGCTCGCGCGAGCGGAGAGAGCCCGGCGTGGCCCACGCGAGCCCGGCGCGCGCGGCCTCCGCCCAGACCGAGAACTCCGACTCGTCCTCATACGATTTTCGCTTCTTCCTTTTTTCACAAAAAAATTACATTTTCTTCCATCAAAAGCTCTGCATTTTCAAAATAATTAAAATTTCAATATTTTCAATTATTCAATTAAAAGTATAATATAATATTTATTGAAAGAGATTTTTTTATGTGGATGAATCTCGAAGGAAATCTTTTTCTCGTAATTGGAGAACTTTTGGAATCAGTAAAATGGATATGTTGCAAAATTTTGATTAAAACTTACCTGATGTACCTCAGTCTGTCTCTCCTTGTTGGTACAAATATGTGAATCGATCGTACATTGAGGAAAAACGAGGGTGGAAAATGAAAGAGAGGCTTCTCGAGAATGAAAAGGAGCGAGCGAATTTTTTCGAAGACGCCTTTCGAAGCGGATTGCGCAAGGATGCAAACGCGGATATAGGTCAAGAAACAAGATTGGTATCTCGGAGGGGCTGCCGCTGCCGACGTATTCAGTCTCTCGGGCGCGGAGAGAGGCTCATTTCGTGACTGTCCGCGCGGGGCGCTAGTGAGCGAGCGAGCGAGCAGCGAACAAACGAGCAAAGGAGCGAGCCCTCTTTGATCCTCTCTCTCTTTCTTTCTCTCTCGGTAAAATATCCACCGTTTCTCTCCATAGCTCTCCGGAGGCTGCGAGTCATTTTTCCTTTCTGCTCGCCTGCTATGCCTGCCTGCTCGCTCGCTCAAGTGCACGCCGGATCGCGAGCCACCGATCCCTCCTCACCTATCGCCTCCTCTTATTGTGACTTTCTAACGTGACTGAGCGCATGTTCCCCGTAACCGCATGCAATTCTTCCACACACGTAAGCTTCTCTGCCTCCGTGCACTTATTCTCGGGTTTTCAGATTTTTTCCATCTTCCAGATGTTTTTCAAAAAACACTTATCGATGGATGTTCCTTATCATAATTAGATATCGCAAGGAAGGGTTTTATTATAATTTTTGTGACTGAATATTTTTCGAACATTTCTCAATAAATGTTGGCTGGTTTTGGATTATTCGAAACATCATGTCAACCATCGCGTATTATCCTTGTCTATAGTTTTCGAAAAGATTGAAATTAATAATTCTCTTTGCGAGTGAAGAATATTCTGTTTTCTCTCATAACTGACGAAATAGCAGGTGCTGAGAATGTGGTACTGCCTTGTGACGTCACAACGTCAGGAAATCAGATCGGACTTTTATTTTACAAATGTGGTCGCTCTACATAATTTTTAATGCCAATTTATACAATAACCATTAATTTTTTAGAATATAATAATAATAATCACATTGAAGCTTTGAATTTGTCAGTAATTCCAGCGACACTAAAATTTTTTTTCACATTAAATCGTAAAAAATAATAACACATCTCTGTAATCGTGCCAAATTGAATAATCGTATAACTCTGTTGCACGTCATTCGTGCATCCGTCCCGATGAGCGATTACGTTCCCGTTCCAATTTTTTTCTCCTCCATGCAAATTTTTCCGGAGCCATTATTTTTTCTTCATCCGCGTATTCTTTTTTTTTCAACGCTTCATTTATGACAATTGAAAAATGAAGGTTAACGCAGTCGTAAGAATCAAATGACGGTACAAGTATAATATTCAGTTAATAGACTCGTGCGAATTGTAACGAGGAGAGAGAAAAATATTGCTTTACGGTTTTCAATGAGCACACGGGGGGGTATAAATTTGTACTCGCTCGAGAGAAAGAACGGGCAGGTGCGATTAAAATTCTAGCTCGCGAAGGAGCAATCTCCCTCAGCGCTTAACCATCATCGGGCCCAGTTATAAGTACCGAGGAAAATACACTTTTCCCTATTCGATATAAATTCTCTTATATAGAAATTCCCGTGACCCCTGCATTCCCATGATTCGAGATATTTAGCTGTCTATACGTGTAAGCGCCCACCACTCCGTATGACTCTCACTCGCTTCGCTCCTCGCCACGATTTACCGGAAATCTCTGATATTACACATGCACAATATTATTAAATTTAATTCTATCCATTTTTCTACTACATTTTCACATTTTTTTCCGCGCGTAATCTAGAGCACAATAGATATTGTTTTTTATATAATAATTTATATTTTTTCCTCGCACTTTGCTCATTACTTAGAATGCACACACCACTATACATATTTATACATTAGATCGACACAAAAAATCGATAATTTTTTTTCTTCGCTAAGTACTCGCGACGAGAAAAAAAATATAAAACAAAAAACACCCTTCTGTGATTTTCAGAAGATTTACATTTTTTTAAAATTCATAAATTTTTATTGATCGAGTAAAAAAATTAGAAAAAATTCTGGAAATAATTTTTGGTCAAGTAGAAAATGGCAATAAATGTTCAGCCAAATCGAAAGGGGTTAGGTCAAAAAGCGCCCGAAATGACGTGGAATTACTCATACATGTAAATACCTGCATGCATATATTTTATTCTAAAATTCTCGAATAACTGTGATTTTCGAGGCGAAAGATTTCCGATGTTCAGATAAATTTATTTTTGGATGCTTAAAACATTATCGGGTGAAAAAAGATTTTTTTTTCGAGCGTCGAGGAAATGTCTAGAAGTGTGAGAACTGCACCTGAAGTGTAAACAGAAAAAAACGGAAATACAATGTTATACGTATACGCATTTCGTCTCGATGCCAGTCGTATTTGCTGTGAGAGCTCGTAGAACAGGGAAATATTCCGCGCAGAACTTCTTCACGAAACGAGTTGTCATTTTTATCGTAAATACACACGGCAGATACGCTTACGCGAACGTCAATACAGGGATTATCCGGACGAGCTTCTCGGTGACGCGATTGTCAATCTTTCGCGACGGATCGAGAGTACGATAAGAAAAAAGCGCTTTTCGTACCTTCGTTCGCCAAAAATAAATGCGGTTGAATTTTTAGACGTATATGGCATCCAAAATACGAGATCATTCGTACAAAATTTTAAGTTTCGGTCGATTTTGAATAAAAAAAATATTTGTCGATTTCACCATTTCTTTAGATATTTTTATATGCATCTGTAAGGGTCATCTTCCTTCTGACAATGCGGAGTACAATCAAATTGAACAATAAAAATTAAAAATTGTATCAAATTATGAAATAAAGATCAAGAAGTTCAAAAATTTCGCACCACACGGGTCTGTGATGTTATTTGTCATACGATTCCTATTTTTGAATAATTAACTTATTGTTAGGACGTTCTGAAAAAGTTCATGGTTAAAATATATTTCTGATAATAATAAAATTAAATAATTTTTCTAATGAAATGTTTTCATTTATGAAGAATGAAGGTTAAAAGGGTCTCGAGATTTGATTTTCGTGCCAAGTCGATTCTCAATGTCACTTTGAGATTATCATGTTTGAGCTCGTTATTTTATGCCTCTCTTCTCTCTCTCTCTTTTCTCGTGTTTGTACAGATTATCCTCGAATTCCGCCGGATCTTATCAGTCTAAGAAAAAAAATTTGTCTCGTACTTCGTCATCGTCGTTTTCGAAATCCGCGATGATTTTTCTTTCGAATATCCATAAAAAATTGTGACCGTGATTCATCGTTATGTCGACCGTTTCTTAAAAAACACCGTCGAAAAAATAACAAAAAAGTCGCAACAGAATTCATTTGAAAAAACCTTCGATTTATCAAGTCGTTACATAAAATCAAATATTCACGATTTTTTTTTTCGAACATTAGTACTAATATAAATTTTTTCTAGTATAGTCGTATTTAGTATGAGAATTAGTAAATTCTTGAGTATACAATAATTTTTCGACTGCATCTTTACGCACATGCACCATTCCGAGTCGATGATACGTGAAAGAAAAAAAATCGGGGTCGTCCGTGTCGCGCATTGCTTAATCCATTTCTCCATCTTCCTCCGTTGCATCCTTCTTTCGTGACGAATGGAGAAAAACCGATTCGCGTTTTTTCCCGCGAGATGCAAATGCTTCTGTCAGAATAAAGGGAAAAGGACAGCGAGAGAGAGAGAGAGAGAGAGAGATGAAAAGATAAAAAGAGAGAAAGAGGAGG
The DNA here is from genome assembly GCA_030522605.1 of Cremastinae sp. B BG-2022a. NCBI lineage: Eukaryota > Metazoa > Arthropoda > Insecta > Hymenoptera > Ichneumonidae > Cremastinae sp. B BG-2022a. The sequence continues at coordinate 168,091 of JAPYYX010000017.1, read as the reverse complement.
GAGCGAGAGATAAAAACAAAAGAAACACATTCTGAATCGGAGAGTTTATAAATCAAGTGTTGGTAGTTGTTCAATGTACCATTACCATGGCAAATGTAAATCGAGATCGAGTCTCTTTTTCTCTCTTCCTGGCATGTAAGAAAGAAATAGTCTCTACGCCGCATAATCTCACCTTTTCTATATATTATTCCTGAACCACATATATTCACGTGTTGCGCCGAGAGATAAGTGACATGTGCTCTTTGCTCTCTGGCAAGGACAATCGTTCTCTTATTTGATACAGGATGCGCTTCGTTCCAGCCAGAGCATCCAAACAAATCATTCAAATTTATTCATACTGCATCACTTCGCTAAATATCAATTTTTCAAGCACGGAGAACGAAGACAAAAAGAGAATGTTTTGTGATTTTGAACATTTTCTTCCCGTAATATCATTACATAATAATAAACTTTTATGTATATAAAAGTAAAAAAAATACACCAGGTAATAAAGTAATTTTTTCAACACACCTGTGCAGAAATTTGACATTTCTAGCCTATTTCTAGAAAAGTGTCACTTTTCGATTCACCCTCGCGAATCCTCGACAAGTCGAGGCTCATGCGCACCTTCATACCTTTGGGCACTTGCTCATTTTCCGCACTTGTATCACAATGTACTATTTTCTAACACAGCACGAAAAAATATTGCTATAAAACGCTCTAATAAAATGCAACAAACGGGATGCATTTAAATTTAATCATTCAATTTTAAATTCAGTCAGGACGAAACAAATCATTCAAGTGTATTCATGCTACTTTATTTTACCAAATATCAATTTATCAAGCACAGCATGAAGAAATAAAAAACAATGTTTAGTGATCTTTTACATATTTCCTTCGACGATAATAATCCTATACAATGACGTTTCAGTAAAATGCAACAAACGGGATGCATTTAAAAATGCATGTGCATAATGAATAATAGTTTCGCTATCACTCGAACTTGAGAAACTACTTCCAGCTAATCCATTATCATTCGTATCTGTACGAGTTTCTAGATCGTTCAGTATAAAGAGAGAGAGAGGGAAAAAGCAAAGTTTCATAAAGTCTCAAGTGCAGACTCGTGGAAAATTGTCGTTGTTCACTTGACTCGGGTATTCGCAAGGCAAACCTCCCACGCTACCGTGTATTTATCTATTTACTGGATACGAATATCTAATTAATTTTGCTCCGCGATGAATAATCGACGAGTTGGCTCGTCGGTTGAAAAAAAAGAGATCTCGTCTACAGATACAGAAAATACATATCTCCGCTACGTATTATACGTAAGTAATCTTTATTGGACCCATCGTGTGTGCGTTAAGGATTTCTGTACCAGGTTTTGCAATCCATTAATCGCACGTGTATTCTCTCTCTCTCCTTCTCTCTCCTTGCTCCTTTTTTTAAATTCACCTTTATGAAGCCTATCTCGACTGATCGACATTTCAACGATTATACTCACCGTTAGAAACTTTTATTTTGCGGAAGCTTTAAATGTTTGTCCGTTCATCATCATTCCATTCTTTACATTGTCGTTCATTCCTTCCTTTCGATACTATCAAAATGCTATTAAATAGTTTGAGAAATAATCAACCCAGTCTAATGTCACACAAATTGTTTTTAGTTCGTTTATATTCAATTTATGTCATTTTAAATATTCTGGCATGAGAAATTTGATGACAATGATTTTTAAAAAGAGTTTTAAAAAAAGTCAAGGAACATGTGATCTTTTCCTTATTTATAATATTTTTTAAATTCAAAATTATAATTTTATGGATTTTCTTAATTTTAAATTATTTTGTAATCCTTTCAATTATTGGGAAACCAGTCGATAAATATTTCGTGCCAGCATTTACATCCGATTAACTATAAATGAATTTCTGTGAACTCTAGAAACATTTTTTTAAAGAATTTTGATGATTCGCATCAGTTATTATGGTAGATTTTCCGGGGAAAAGCGTTGCGGCGTTATCTCGGGCGTATAAGAAGCGTTAGCAAGCTTCGGCGTGTACTAGCGAGGCTCTAGATGAGAGAGTGTACCTCCCGAGACAACCATTAGTATCAAGAGTGGGAGAACAGAATGCGGAATAGCCTAGAATGTGATGTGAGCCCGAGAGGCTCCGAGCTCTCGGGCTCTGTGCTCTCTGTGATCTCTCTTTCTATTTTTTTTATCTCTTTCTCTCTCTCTCTCTTTCTAACTCTCTTTCTCTCCGTTCATTCCCATCTCGCTCATTTTAAACGTAAAGTACGTCTCCAGAGGCAATTTTTGCGAGAAACACTTGAAATGTGCCAGGATTCCCTCATTCCTTTTTTTCCTTCTTTCTTCTTTTTCTGCTTCTTCTTCTTCTTCTTTCCCTTTTTTATATATTCGCACAAAACAGACACGAGGCAGAACAGGAACTTTTAGTACCTCAGCATCCTTCGCCGCTTCATTATTTTCTCTCTGTAATATGTAAATTTATGTATGGGTCATCTCGTGCTGAATCGACGTCCCGAGACAAATTTTTTCAAAGGATTTTATGAAGCACGAAGAAAACGAGTCTAGTAAATTTCTCACGTGGAACATTCGCAGAAAAAAAAAGTTGTATCAGAATGAAAAATGACTTTTCCTGTATTTTGTTGATCCTGACAAAATGACACGTAAACAAAATCTTTCATCATATTGTCAAAAGCTCGAGAAAAAATAGTCGATTTTTTTATCTTGGTACAAAAATAAGATAAAAATTAATTTCTCACTTTTCTCGTATTTTACGAAATTCCAGAAAAATTCGTCGTGCGACTTTCGATGATTCTGTCATGAAAAATCGCAAAAGATCGTTCATTATATTTTACAAAAGTATAAAAAATTCAGTTGAGAAAATTTCTCTGATGGAAAATTCGCAATGAAAGAATATTTGAGAATGAATGGCTGTTCACCGGCAATCACCAACGTATCACGAGGCAGGGAAGGATATGTACTCCGAGGTCGGGAAAAAAATGTAAAAAAAGGATCTTAGATTGAGGAGAGCCTGATATATCGAGGATGGCGACCTTTCGAGAGCTCCCTCTGCCCCGTGTCGTCCACTTTTCACACTCGCGTAACACACGTACACGATGAAGTACACACAGGATACGGGGCTTGTACCTTTTACTTCATCGTTGCCGTTCTGTACGTATCGGTTTTTGCTTCTCTCCTCCCATATATTATTCTCGACCTCCAAGTCGAGTCTCCGTCTTTCTCTCTTTCTCTCTCTATCTCTTTCTCCCTTCGCGCGAACGATCATCAGAAAATTCCAATAACGATTTCAGCGTTCACATAGATACGAATAGACGGGTGTGCGTGAATGAAAAGAGCGAGAGAGAGAGAAATCGGCGCTGCGCAAGAGAAGAGTTCAAACCCGAGTTCAGGACTCGCGTTATCCTTATAAATTTTAATTGAGCACAATGATGTGTCTAAGTGTCTATGTACGGTATATATAATCAACCTGTGAGCATAAAAAAAGATGTCAAAAATTCAATCTCGTCATATTCATTCATGCGTTCGCTCATCGTTTGTTGGGTGTACACGCTGGCGCTTTTAATAATTCCTCATCGTCGCGAGCGCACACACTCCGATATGCGTGTGGAATCGACGAAAATTACCGTTATGTACCATGAATTCCAATGATCCGGTCAACATTCTCCCACGCATCTATGGATTCACTCTTTGCCTACGCGGATAAATACGTTTCTTTTAACGCTTATCTTTTTTCTTTCTTTCTTTTTTTTCTCGTTTTTATTTACATATGTACCGGCGCAAGCTTTGGCCTCTGACTGGCCGGAAGTACGCACCGCTGACACCCTATTCAATAGTACTAATAACAATAATATTGACAAAATAACAATATCTGATCATTCGTTGCGCATCATCGAAATTTCCGGTCATCGCTCATATCACCGTCGAGCTGTTCTCTTATGTATTATCCCGTTGCGAGATTTCTCATCGTTTTCATTTATTCAAATGCATCGGTCTCTCGCTCGGTAAAAATGTACGCACTTTTCGCTACATGTGGAATTAGAGTTTGTTAAAATTCACATCGCAGAAAATTCGTAATAAAATTGAAGCTTTTTTAATCAAGATTCGCACGCGTGAAATTAATTGAATTGATAAACTTTTTAATTGGACGAAATTAATTGAGTGAGGAAAAAATGAGGAAATAAAAAGGACGAGTGTACAGTTACGCAGAATCAACTTGATCGAGTAACTTCATTTATTATCATTTAATTACGCGAAAAAATATACACGCTCGTCGAAGGGGGGAAAAGAGGAAAAAAAATAGAGAGCAAAAAGTCGATCACAAATTGGCTCGCGTTCGCGCTTTTTATTTCAATATTACTTTTGATTTATCGTTGTGCGCTAAAGTCTCACATATGGCGGAAGGATCGAATGAGAGTCCTGTAATCTTACGAGTGATGCTGTGGCCTGCGTTAGTACACTCTCTCCGGTCCATTGCTAAACCTATCGAGAGAGAGAAAGAGAGAAAGAAAAACTCGCCAACTTGGATTCTCTCGAGAATATAACCGTTATATCGCTTCTCCTCTATATACGCGCTCTCCTGTGGCGTACATAACCTCGCCTTTACACACACGCGTACATCCCATGTACATGCACGTGTGCATGTACACACAGATCCGTATAAAATAGATATATGTGCGTTTTAACACACCTGGTTGAATTAATGGCGAGTTTCCTTGCATACGATACACCATCCGCGTATTATAAAAATTGATGAACATATATGTATACAGCACAGGTCACTATCGAACAGGACAATCAATAATTTAATCCTTTTTATTTCAGACGGGCAAATAAATAAAAATTGCGCATCCTCGAAATGTCATTCACGAAATTTTTTATCGATTTTTTTATCTTTTACATTATTCTAATTTAAAGTTTGCAGAAGAGGAATCTTAAAAGGGGAATCGTGTATGCTTTTTGGTGTTTTTTTTTCTTTTTGAGTTTTCAAGAAAGATGAAAAATTGAGACTTTTGTCAATGTCGAACGTGTCATTCGTTATTGGACGAATAGATCGAGGGTATCTAGATCGGGGACGAAAAATCGACATAGGAGTGTCCTAGACGTATTTCGAAGATATATACGAAAAAAGAGACTGTATAGATTTTTCAGGATAATCCAGATGCATATATTTCGTTCGAGTGGATATCGAGAAGTGCAATTTTCTCGGAATAGATTTTCGTTTGAATAATGACGATACATTAACGAAAAATCACGGACTCGGGATCTCCCGAGAGACTGGACACCTGTGGGCTCTGTTCATCCTTCTTCTCTCCTCGCTATATTGCCGATCCGTCGATCTCCGTCCTCGAGACGGATATAAATATGATTAGTCGAGACTTTTTGAGATCCTTTTCGGGGCGTGATTTTCAACTCCACAGGGGACGCGAGGGTTGCTCTCGAGGGAATCTTCCAATTATTGTTGTACGCGCAACAAAATGAAAATTTCTTAAAAAACGAAGCAGGTGATTCGTCGAGAAAAATTTAAAAATTCAAATGAAAAATATGATGAAAAAAGTTTCAAAAAATTATCAAAGAAAAAAAAATCTTGAAAGTCTACGAAGATAAAAAACTAACGGAAGAACATTTGTCGTATGGTCCAAATTTTATTTCCATTTCCATCTTGATGGAAATGATAATAATTTAGGAATACAATTTTCTCCAATGGTATGCTCATGAGATAAAAGCAAGAGAATAATTGTATTTTAAAATAGAAAAATAGGAACAAATTAATGAAAATCAAGTGCAATATTGTTCACATTTTTATTTATAATCTGTGTTGATTGCTGTTGATTTGATAAACTTCAAAATAACCACGAATTAATCCAAAAGAAAAAACGTATAAAAAAGATGTCTCGCAAGACGATAGAAATAAAAAGACGCCTGAAAATTGAGGGTGTCGCATGGTGCAAATTTTATTTATATTTCCGTCCTAGTAGAGGTAATAATTTGTGTGATTTTTTCCAATGGCTTACTAATGGGGTAAAAGCGAGAGAACGGGGCGTTTTCTGTGCCACGAAATTAGCGACCACAAATCAACGACAATACACTCGCCGCTTTTTTTTATTCGATTCTTCTTCTACGGGTTGAGCTGGTCGGGATAAAAGGAAGAAAAATTTTGACCCACCGCAGCTACACGGAAACTATTTCTCTCTTACTTTGGCTCTCTCAAGAGGGCGTGATCGCCAGCCCCGTCTCGACGAACGCTTTTTTTTTGTTACCCATTGATAAAAAAAAATCACTTTACGCCTCTGAGGCTCATTCTCGCCATCTAAATCTCCCCGCTCCTTTCTCGCTCCGCGGCCGCACACGTAAAATCACTTTTATCCGACCGCATATATTTTTTTAAAACATCAGAGAATCGATACGATTTCTTTTCGATCTAAATAATACTTCTCCACAGCTTCGGCATTATTTTCCGGAAAAGAACACACGGAATCGCGATGAAATCTCTCGTCTCGATGCGCGTAAAGAAATCGGCGCAAGAAAAAAGAAATATGAATATAAAAAAAGGAGATAAATGTGAGCGGAGAATTTTAGGATCCCGCTGAGCGTCAACACCCCCCGAGGACCAAATTTCAAGATTTCGACCGGACGACAGAAAATCCTCTTGGGCCAACAAAAATCGATGATCACTCGTACACATTTTTTTATGTATATAATAATAAAGCAGCCGAGATGATCTGCTGCGATGGAAACGAAGTGACTCGTGATAAATACCCGAAAGATGGCTGGACAAAAAAAACAATTTGATTTCGGAGTTTCTCTCTCTCTCTCTCTTGCTCTTTTTCTCTCCTTTTAGTCTAACCATACAGTGGCCTGATTGGGTCTTAAGACGGTCCCGAGACGCTACCGTGTCTCTAATCCGTCTCCGTATCTTCTTGTCCATCCTTCACTTTATTATTTTCTTATTGTCGTCCGTCGCTTTGAGCCTCTTCCTGGATTTCTCTCTTTATTTATTCATTTTTTTCTCGAGAGTACTTTTCTCGAGAGATTACGGCGCCCCGTCGATTCGAATTGTGAATAACTCGGCTTTTTTCTGGATCTATTTTTCTCGTGCCTGATTTAATTTCTAGTGACGAGAATTGAGACGTTCGGAATAATTAATTTGAATTTTGTTTACTTTTTTCTTCAATCTTGTTTTATTCTCTGCATCGTCCGAAGCTCGGTCGCGGGAAGAATAAATGTAAAAAGGAAGCATTTAACACTCTCACTTTTTCTTGATTTATTTTTATCGTGATTCCTGATTTAAGTTCAAATTACGAGAAAATTGAGTTGTTCGAAATAATTAATTTATGTTTTTGTTATTTTTTTCCTTCTGCTTTGTTGTGTACTCTGTAATTTTAAATCATTTGAAGTTTACTCTGGGAGAAATGTAAAAAAGAAAGAGGAGACGCGGGGGAGAATTTAATACTCGCGTTCTCCACGTGAAGACGACGAAGGAGAGGAAAAGGGAGGAATGAGAGACGAGCAGAGGGCTGATTCTCCGGTGAGCATGTTCCCTGATGGGGTCATCAGAGTGAATTAACATACTGGGTGGACCTGTACACGACAACGTACGAACACAAATAAAATACGAGTCGTTTCAGTGAAATCAGAAAAAAATTCTTGACGGATATCGTTCAAGATGGAATCCGATTTAAAAGTAACTATAAAATCAGTAATTTCATATCAATCACAATGATTTTTCCTCTGTTCATTGACACTTTCTTCGGTGTTAATTTAAAGATGTTGAAAATGAATTCCCCTCGATTCCTCCTCAATATATTCGATTTTTTCTTCCTACTGATCGAGACAAAAAATTTCGAGACGATTTTGGGAAGATGAGAATAAATTTTAAATCCTAATGGGCTCATCAACGTGAATTAAGATATTCTTAATATTATATAAGTCGTTTCAAATGGAGAAAATTTTTGAAGTCGATTCAAAAGTGTAATTTCACAAATAAGTACGTAATGAGGTTTCTTGTTCTTAAACATCTATTTCTGGTTAATAAAACAATGTAGAAAATGGAGTCATCCACTTCATCCTGGATTCTCAATATTTCCGAGCGAGCTCTTCTCTATTTCGAGTTCTTTTACTTCTCTTCCGACCGAGCTCGAAAAATCGTAAAACGCCTCGTGGGCACCGGAAAAACATTTTTTTCCTCTTTTTTTAACGAGGATACTCTTATTGAAGATCCGCAAATAGAGCAGGGAGACTTGTTCAAACAAGGATTACGCTCTCCGTACGTACAGAGTCAAAGTTTCATTTGCCGGCTCTCTGGCGTGCTCGTTAACGATTGTTATATAGGCCTGTTTGGCGAACGAAAATCCCTTCCGGCAGAGAGATTCCGAAGCGTGTGTTCCGAGTGCAGCGAAATGCGAGTCAGGATGAGCGCGTGTATTTTTACGCGTTTTGCAAACGCGAGGTACTTAACCGTGAAAGATCTCCGATCATCGCAATCATCCTTTCAAGTATTCAATTTCGAAAAAAAAACGTGACACAAGAATTATTTGGGAGAGGAGAACCTGATCTTATTATCCCAAAAGTACATTATCCTCCATAATCCTATTCCGAGTTCTCATCTCTTATCTCATCTTCGATCAACTTCGGATATTCGGGCATTTTCTTATTATCCTCCTCCATCCGTGCCCCGCGTAAAATAAACAAAATGTCGTTTCTCTCTTTCTAGATTTGTTGATTTAATTATTTTGAGGAAAGAACAAATTATGCATGCCGTGGAGAACGATGATTGATTCGAGAAAAAAAACATTGTAATTCTTTCAGTCTCTTTTTATATACCCGAGCTGATTTCAGCATCGCGATTAACGCGCGATATTATTTTTTACGAGTGAAAGGCGAAGGACGAAGACCTTGTCGATGAAAAGAAAAAATCCGTGGAGGTTTTTTTTCCCTCAAATAACATGATAATCTACCGAGATTCGTAATTAATCAAATCCAAACGAATCGTATCTCAGGACTGGACGAAAATGACTTAAGCACTTCGTGTACGCAGATAATTATCAATTATCGCTTGATTTATCGATCTTTAATTGATTCGTGCTAAATTAAGTGGAAGTGATTTGATAATAATTGAGTCTGCGGTCGAGTAATTAGAGGGTGAGAGAGGTAAAAACGTGCGTGTGTGTGTGTTTATCGGGAGTTGAGAAAAAATAAAGAATAAAGCTGGCGATGTTAAGGAGAGGAATCGAAATTTCGTATCAGGAAAAGGCACGAGAAAAGTAGTAAATTCGCATGTACGAAAATAATTTCGAGCTCGTGCCCGTTATCTCGTTTACATTGGCCGAGAGCGATATCAGTCTCGTTTCTCGCTCGAAAAATAAAAAAGGGTATATAGGGGAAGAAAAAAAGAAGAGAGAGAGAGAGGGAAAATATAAAGCGGAGCTGTAGATCAGGATTTCGGACAGTGTTAAAGGCGGACTGCATTAGATAGAACGAATGGACGAGAATGAGAATGCCGGGGGAAGGATGAGGAATAAAAACGAGAGGAGAAGCGAACACGAAATAAAGAGACGATGAAAAACGCGAGGAACGAAATCAAAATGCGTCCGGAGATTTCTCTAAAAATCCAGGTGGCACGAGGGGAGAAAAAGAAGGAAAAAATAAAGAGGCCGAATCTGGTTTCCAGATTCCAAACTGTACCAAAAATAAATGAGTAAATAAAAAAAGGACGAATACCGGAGCAAAAATTTGCAAATCAGACTCGGGCGAATTTTCATGCTCCGGGATCCGTGAGTTACGCCCTTTAGTTTTTTAACGAATGTTGCACACACTCTTGCGTATATTTTATATGTATACGTATATAAATGTATTAACATGTATAGTATATAAAGGTCCTTGCGCCAGGTCCAACGAGGGGGCTGATTTATAACGGCCATTCATTCTAATCGTCCTGCATCTTACCAGCTCTCTTCCCTCCTGACCCTCCGTCGTTCCCTCTTCCTCGCTCTCTTTTCGCTTCCTTCCATGTCCAGCTCGTAGCTGCACTTTTTGAGATAGCGGAGCGAGAGGAATCAGAAATTGTCAACGAGCGAAACCAAACGCATAGAATCCCCTTATACCTTTCTTTTTTTCCTTTCGTATACGCGATGCATCCGTCGGGACCGCGGCTAATTGACTATAAAAACCCGAATATTTGGTCGCACCCATAAACCATTTAATTAACAAGTTTTCGGAGCTCTCGCGAGTGACATCCGCTCGTGCCTCGTGAAATATTTTACCCCTGAAAAAAATATCGCTCTAAATCTAAAAACAAAATTAGATAAGAGAGTTTTGAATTTTTTAACAAAAGAGAAAAGAATTGTTGTTAATGTTTTTTGGTTTAAAAAATCTGATTCGTGATCCATCAGAGACATTACGATTAAAAAATTATAATTTTGGGTTATTTTTCTCGTTGGTAATTCCTCTTGGATCACGACAAACGGAACATACAAAATATAATAATTATATTTATGTATGAGTGAAATAATTGTTGAAAAAGTGTTTGTTTATAAATTTGAAAAGGTGATATATAAATTACGTTAAAAGGGACATAATTTTGGGCTCTTCTCATCCTCTCGTGTTAATTCGGGAATAAATATATATTTCTCTCGGTCCTTTTTTATCATCAGGGAGAAAATACGGAGCGTCAACTCGGCGGAAGATGAAGCACGGTGGCTGTCCAGCGGGAGTCGGAGAAACGATGCGTGCACGGCGAAAGCTCGAGTAACTAAATCAAATGTCATCATCGTCGTTCAGGATCGTTCGTTCGAGTCTTAGTTACGAGAGCGCTACAGAAGGAGGGACTTTTGCCTTCTTTTTCACCTGCATTTTTTTCCTTCTTTTCTCTCTTTCTCTCGTTTCTGTTACATTCGCCGACGATTACCCGCTGAGACTTCGGGTGGTCCACCGCAAACTTTACCAACGCATTTAAATCCGCAATGAGACGGAGCGAATATAAACACGGGATGGACCATATCAAACCGTATCGCCCTCGTTATTATTTATTTTTATTCACAAAAGAAATAAGAGGACCTCAAAAGTATATTATTTGACGGGAAATATTAGTAGTCGTGATTCGTGAGAAAAATTTATAGATACACATTTTTAACAATTACATAGAAAATTTCTCGCTAAAACTTTTTAATTAAATATGTGTGAGGTTCAGGAAACCATTTGCTTTTAACAATATTTTATATAGCATCGCGAGAAAAAGAAAGAAATATTAATTATACGAATTTTAAAAACGAATCCAAGTAGGCTGAAAAAGAGAAAAAATTTTGGGAGAAGAATTTTTGGTGCATTCTATCATATAAAATTAATGAAACTATATTTTGGTACTTTTCATTAAATTTCATGAATATAACAACTTATTGAGATGCATCACAAGATAAATTCAATGCGATATATTCTATATCATTCCAAATGTGTCTCTGCTGTTATACACTGCAAGATAGACTTTATATTAGGTCACACGTAAATTTGACTAGATAAATTTTAGCTTTCAATGAACATATATGTGCTCAAGTCAATTCTATTGAGGAGTAAAATTACGACTGTGAAAGAGAAATATACATATAAGAAGAAGAAAAGCAGGGGATGAGTTTGCATCACGAGTCGTGTGTCAGCGTTGGTGGACAGGCGGCACGCGAGGTCGGCCCCGGACAGAACTGAAACACAGACACACGGACGCACACAAATAAAGCCAGCTGGCCTAAATGGTGTTGAGGTAATGGAAGAGAGGGGAGAACGATGAGAAGGTATACAGAGAGGGTGAGGCACGACCGTCAGTCCATTTAATTAATTAAAAGTGCATTAGAGGTAGACTCGGCTAGAAAAAAAAACACCCGCGGATTCCTTTCGGAAGAGAACGAAAAGGGAGGAAAATATCAAATCCGTTTAAGGAAGACCGGAAGAAACGCGCGTGCCACGAGACAAATTTGACGATGGGCTCTCTCTCTCTCTCCCTCTCACTTTTTTTTCCTCTTCTTCGTTTAACTTCCATTATATTCCCCCATTGCGCTCTCGCAATTACTTTCGTCAGCAGTTTTTCTCATAACTTATGATTTAGTCGACACCGGACAGGCTAACTGCGGCCTAGCTCTCGAGCTAATCTCATTATTTTCTCTTACCCTCGATATCGACGCACTGACTTTTGGCATCTACCGAGTCACGTAACTTCCCATTTTTGACGTTTACGATATTTCAAAAAACATCAGAAAATCAAAATTTCTCGCCTGGAAATCACTACATTTATTTAAAAAATTATTATAATTGAAATATTTTTATCGTATTGTTGTGAAACAATGACGTTCTTTCGCCTTTCGTGACTCAATCGTAAGGATTTGTGAAAATTGTATGAAAAATGTAATTAACGGGAGCTCGTCGTAATTTTCGGTCAGTCTCGTTTGCTCCGGTCGTTACTGATAAAATCAGGATGAAAAAAGAACACCAGGTGCCAAAATTACCATTTGCGAGGGAGCAAACGAGGATGATGCCAGACAGACGAAACACGTAATCCACGTGACCCCATCAAAAGTTATCGCTGTTAAAAAAAAAATGATTGCGAGACTCCAGATATAATCCAGCTGACACAAAACCGAAACCAATTCAATTTCGACTTTGAACTGTGATCCCGTTAATAGATCGACGTCATCATCAGTGAAAGAGGTTATTTTTTGATATTCGTGTTTATATACAATAAATATCTTTATACTATTATTAAATATTGAAATGTGTGTATTAAAAAAAATAATTCCCTGGGTATAATCCAGATTTACATCGGAGAAAGTATAACAGAGAGAAAAAAAAGTGTAAAGGAAAACTCGAACGCGAGAATTAATCACGTTAATGCACTTTTAAATGATAATGGTCTCTTTTCGAGTCCTCCGCGAGTGTTTCGAAACTTTATTTATTTCGTTTTTTTCTTCTCCAATGACTCACTACTTTTTTCGGCTCGGTTTCCCGATAGTTAAGCGTGCGTTGCACGTAAGATCCAAAGCTTTCAATCTCTCGATATTATCGTGTCCCTCTCATCGCTACCTTAACAGATACGATATTGTACCCACACACGTGCGTCAAGCTTTCTATACGCGTCATTATCGATAACTATAAATAATCCTTAACCCCTGGCAGAGACAGCTGCGCCTCGGATTTTCTGGAAAGAGAATGAAGATTCGTGCAACGCGAAGAGACAGAGAGAGGAAGAATATATTAATATGTGGGAGGAAAGAAGAAGAGGAAGAAGAAGAAGAAGAGGAATCGAAGAATAAAAGGGTGATCGCGCCAACATCTGTCTCTCTCTCTCACTCTCTCGATTTCTTTTTCTTCCTCTCGCTCCTTCTCTCTGTTTCTGTTCTTGTATTAGCGCATATGCAATACGTTCGAATCGCGTGCCTAAGACTTCCATCTTTGTTTTATCTTTTTTTTCTCCCTCCGAGGCTTTTTTATCCTGAAACAGCGAGAAGATCAATGATGAAACGGCAGACAAGGCAAAGAGAGAGGGAAAGAGGTCCCAGCAAAAGTGGCAATGGGTCACGCACACGCGACTTTATCACATCGTTAGAGCTTCCAATTCTCTCACCTCTATATCCTGTACACATACAACCAGAGAGAGGAGAAGCGAAAAAACAATGAAAAAGGAAAACGAAGGAACGAGGAAAAAAAAACGTCCTCGCGAGGTTCTCTCCCGCTGTATCGATCGATTTTCGATGAGATCGAAAGTTCCTGACTCGAGGTAATGAAGAACGAAAATAAAGAACGAAAACCAGGAAGCCATTAAAGAATGAGAGATAGATTTCGAGGAGAAAATAATCTTTTCTTTTATTAAAATAAATTACGATTTTATCTCGATGTGTTTCAATAACACGATAGCAATTTATTTATTTCAAGATAGTAGAAATTCAATTCGACAGGATTTTTATTCCCTCGATGATGGGAAAGACGTACGAGGACTCTTTTTCGACCTGAGAGGAGGATTCATGAATTTTATAATGATAGATCGGGTCTGCAATAAAAACCGGTTGACGCGTGTCCCTTTCAATTTTCATTTATAAACACAATGGAAAATGCAAATAGAAAAAGGGAGATTCTACGAGCCAGGTAAACATAAATATAGACACGTGTGTGCTTTAATACGTCGTAATGGGTCGCATGTTCGTATTCATTAAAAGTCTCATTCCTTCGTTTCAACAGGCGTTGAACTCGCTGCTGCTGCTGGTCTCTCTCACATTTATATATTTCCGTCTCTCACTGGTGGAAAGCGCATCTTCCCCGTTGGCATTAAAGTCACTCGATTTTCGAGCCAATTTATATCGCGATGGATCTGTCTTCGTTCTCGTTTAATTAATTCGCGATAAAAATTACCACAGCTGATGTATAGAGAGGTGTACGAGCGAGGGAGGAGAAATTTGATCGTTCGGATTGCATAAATATTATTGTTATGTGTATATTCGCTGATGAGATTAGCGGGTACCGTGCACATCGTGCTTGTAATAATGAACGCGGCGATATTGCGCGATATTCCAGAGTCATTTGGATTAAAATGCATCGTCGATTTGTTCTAATGATTGTATGTGTACAGAGGAGAAAGAAAGAACGAGATCTCTCGCTGCTTCCATTGAAAATGTACATAGTTGTAGCTCACGAATGCGCCGGGTATATTCGCGAATGCATGTATATATGCATGTGTATACACATTGCTACATTATGTATCTATCTCAAAGAAAGTCAGCATCCAAAGGTCAGCGTAACTCGCCCGACTCACAAATGCCAATCTACTTACGAAACCATCTCGATCTGTCTCTATCTCCATCTCTCTCTCACGCTCTGTCTCGGCATCAACAATGATAGCAAAAAAGATTCGCGAGAGCTTGAACAAAAATTTGATCGAGGCATTCATTTAATATTTATTGTATTGACATTTTCGTAAATAAGTCATCGATTGTCTCGAATAATGTCACTCGAAATGTTTTTTCGATCAAATTTTTTACTACTATAGCCGCCCCCATATATGTATAAGGGGGGGTCGATCGATGTCACTAGATAAACATCTGGGTTTAAATTATGTTTTTATTTACATTAAACTGTTGATAAAAATTAATCAATTGTTGATAAAAAATATTAACAAGACAAAAGCAAGAAAAGAAACAAAAAAATTTGTTACCAGAGTCAATTGGCTAGAGTGGAGCGACGTGCGGACCTCCACCTCAAAATAAAAGTGGCGCACGTGTAATAAGAATGTTTTTTCTTTCCGCAAACGTTTTTATTTTCGGCCAGTCTTATTCGCTTTCCTGTTTGTCTTCTCTCCTGGCGCCAGAGAGTGAATGAGAAGAGAGGCGGATGGAAAAAGAAATCTGGCGCGTTGTTAAGGACGAGGAGAGGATCTCGCGCCGTATAGAGAGCCCTCTCGGAGTCGAGGCATTTCTCTCTTCATAAATGCTCCCTATATGCGCTCCCCGGAATATAATGTACGTATACGTGTAGATGTATAGATACAGATACGCAGTGAATTTGCGCTCGCGCGTTTTATCTCAGGAATCTACAATTTTATTCATATCTTTTCGCGCACGCGACGAGACAAAGCGAAAGAGTGGAAAAAAGGCGAGAGCGAGAGAGGGATAGAGAGGAGGAAAAAAACCGCGAGAGAGGAAAGGACGAGGCAAGGGAGAAGGAGAGTGAGAGAGAGAAATATAATGTTGAATAATTTCACCATAAATATGGAGTTTTGTGGGCGTAAAATAACGATAATGCAAGTAAATAATGGACGTAGAGTTTTATTACCTTAGGCGGGTGAATGGCGCGAGATAGAATCTACCCGAGTGCGGATGCGCGTCGCGCGAGCCTTCGCTTTCAGAATATGTTCCTTATTTTCAGCCCCGCCACTGTCTCTCTCGCTCTCTCTTCTCTTTTCGTCGTCCCTTTTGTACATTGAGACTTTTTATTTTACTCCTCTCCTCTCTCTCTCTCTCCCCCATCCTCCTCTTATTTTCTTATCCCCCTCGTTCTTCCACCGTTTATTCATTTTTCAAAAAATCTTCTTCCTCCTTTTCATCCTCACTTCTATTCTTCCCACTCTAATTTTCCACGGATCTCGCTTTCTTGATGCCTCCCTCCGTATTCATCCCTTCTTTACATCTGGTATTTTAATTTCCTGTTATTATATGTGTTTGTTTTCTTTTTTTTTCCGTGCGCTTCATGGACAATGTCTTACACGTCGAGGTTCTTAAAAATCTCGTATACGAGTTTCGAATATTATGATTTGTCCTCCATTGTATTATGGTGTTTTTGATTAATAGTCGGATTTGAGTCGAGAGTTAACCGAATGCAGAGGAAATTACCACTGTGTCGTTTACAAACGGTATATTTACAAAAGTTGCGACTGTGAATGGTGTCTATAGAGACATTTAAAGATTAATTAAATTGACACCTGTCAAAAAGTTACAGCCTCTCGCATTCTTTGTATTTAACAAAAAGCTCTGATGATCTTTCCGTTTTCTCCATTCCATAGTCTTCGCGTCTATCTGCCTCGATCCTTTCGTCATTCTTCAATTAATAAAAATCCATATTATATCGATAAATTTTTTTAACTTTACAAAAATTCATCGAAACTCTTATGGTCAAAATTGGTCCAGATGCGAGATGGGCGTTCGATTACAGAAAAATCACAAATCAAACATTTTTGTCCTTCATCAATTTTTACCCATTTTGTTGATCACGAACAATTCTTTACCACATTTATAGCTATATTTATCATCATACATAAATTTCGTCGGAATAGTTTACACAAACAATTTTATTCTCATTTTGAAAGCTCTCGTGCGAGTGTCTGAGAGAGAAAAAATGGAAACCGTGATGGCGACTTCCATTTCGCTTCCATTCCTCGAACGGGGGATGGTCGGGCGAGCTCAAGAGCCACCCCTAACGCTGTGTCACGAGGGTGTGGCTTTTCTCAGATTGATTCGGAAAGCTCGCTCATGCGCGTAATACGATCCAGAGCGCAGGTCTTTGCTACCGCCATTTTGTTTCCGAGCTTGTCTGTCCGAGTAAATTTCGTCAACGTCAGACACGAGCACACACGAGCACAACCGTCCCATTTTTCTTCTTTATTCCCCGGAGTACGAGAGTCCGATCGCTGGATAAACACGAAAGAGAATCATGAGTTAGAAGCCATTTAAATTCCACTCAATTTAATTTCCACGATTCTACATCGTCAAGGAAGAATTAATATAATTAATATAAACAACACAATTTTTGTGTACGTTACAGCAATAATATAAAATACTCCATGAAACTAAATGACACCAAATTTTCAACATTTTTTTCGCATTGTTACATTTTCATTTGTTTTTTTTTGCATAGAAATCTTTGAAATGCCCTCTATATTTAGAACAGATGTATCTTCAAAAATTGGTTCCCAGTAAAAATACTTTCTTAATTAAATAAACATTTAGCGAGAATTTTAAGAAACTTTCCACGAAAAAAATAATTTAATTTTTTTCAGTCTCGAGTAACCACAAACACCCTCAAGTATTAATTATCATTCTACGGATTTATCATTACATTTCTGGATAATAAAAACTATACATTTTGGAATATACGTTTTTTTTATGACTTCTCTGACAGTCTTTTCGACATTAGCACATTTTTTCTTGAATGATTGTCTCATTCCGGGTAGTGCTGGGGCTACAAATAGAGCACAGATGTTCCACATTATTCGATTTAATTAAAAACAAAATGCCCATAGTTTTATTTTATTGGATCAATTAACTGATACATGACACGAGAAATTGAATTTCGATCCAAATAAAAAGGAAAACACGTTTGTGAGAAAATAGTTGAATATCTGTCAGGGTGCGCTTACATTTTTCCATCAGTGTTTCATCCCGCTGAACGATCATTCCAGGTCGTGAGGACATATATCGGTGAAGGGACGTGTGACGTACGAGATTCGAAAACGCGTTATTAAGACCGCTGACCCTTGGCTCTATGATTACACGCGTTAATAGCCGGATGGACGAACTTTGTTCTCGCGTTCGCTCTTATTATACACATTGTTTCTTGCTCGATGCTCGAGAGACGCCGAGAAAAGGACGAAGAGAGACGAAATACAGAGATTAAGAGAAAGAGAGAGAGGAAGCTGACGGCTGCTCTCGAGAATGAGAGAATCGAAATATGTGCAGACGGGCCGCACGCATTTCGAATCGCTTCGCTCATAATATACATTATAAATCCCCACATATGTACATATCGCGTTTCGAGAGCAATGCGCATGGAGTTCGAAGAAAGCGCTAATGCTTATTCTCAATCCGCTCGTCCTCCGGCTCGAACGCGCCGTGGCCTATCATTATCTCAAATTGTCCCCGAGCGTTGCACGGTGAGAAACGTCATATTGTCGCGCTTTTCAGTCCCGATCCTTTTCCCCGTGAATGCCAAATGGGCTGACACGAGAGCAAAGAAGAGGAGAAAAAAAACACTCTCACGTGGAAAAAAATAAGAGAATCGTTCCGCGAAGCGCGCTGCAAGTCTTGCATTCTCAATCGTTTCTGTACTTTCTTTTTTCCTCTTTTTCACCTTCTGTATTAATGCGATGTGTCCCGCTCTAATTCATTGCCATTCTTTATTCTTCGCGAGAAAAGCCTCGCGCTTTTGATTTAAATCAATTTTATTCATAAACGAGAGGATGAAAAATTCTCGAGATGTAATTGAGATCTACAAATTGAACTTTATACCTCAGCATCGAACAGTGATGTATGTATAAAATACTGAAAATCTTCAGAACTATAAAGATAAAGTAAAGTTGGATAATATATTAAATTTCAATATTTCAAATTCCTCTCGTTTTTTTCTCTATAAATAAAAAATTTAAGATTTCCACTGAAATCCAAAAATTCGAATTAAATTGAACCCAGCATGTACCCTAAGGGTTAAGAGCCTAAAAATAAAACAATATCCTAATCAATACATTTAAAGTACCTGGAACTCGACTTCTCCGATCCCTAAAAAGAGCGCATCACCGTCAGCAGTCGTTGCTCCAAGCTGCCTGATAGTTCATCCCTATACATGCGGCGTACGCCTACGAGAGCATTAAAATTTCAACAAGAAAGAAATTGAGAAAGGGAAAAGAGGAAAAAAAAAACTCACGTGCGTATGCCGAGTCTCGTATATCTGACGCAAGCATAAAATCTGTACACACAGGCATAAATATGAACACATCGGCGGCGTATCCAAACACGCATAAATACAAACATAACGGTATGAATAATATTGTTCCTCGGAGATGTCGAAGAGAATATCATTCATCAATGTATATTATATGTAATATAATAATAATAATCATCAAAATAATAATAATAATAATAACAATAATACTAATAATAAGAACAACAACAATAACAACAACAGTATCTCGCAGCAGTGGCGTGTACAAAACGTTTCCTCGCTCGTTGAAGGGGGCGTTATGTATTTTTGTTCGGCGTCGAGAAAAGGGAGAGGAAGGGAAGAGGGGAAAGAAGAGAGAATCTTGAAAATATACCGAGAGGTGTTCGAATCGTGCATATACGCCGGATTTGAAAAAAAGAGTCGAGGAGGAGATTTTTCGTAGCTCTTGCGTATGAACACGGGGAGGGCGTTGCGCGTGTACAAATCATACGAGGAATGACTGTGCGTATTGCACGACGACTATAAGGCGATCTCGATCTATCTCTCTCCAAGATTTTGTACAGAAATCATTGCTCTCTCTCTCTGTTCTCTCCTCGTTGTTTTCTGAACTCGCTGTTCTTCTCTGTTTTGTTTTACGTTTCCTGGTGGTTTTTTTTCTGGAGAGTGCAGAACGGAAGATCCTGGATACGGAATCGATGATGAAGAAATAAAGAATTTAGAAATATTGGAGCGAGAGACGTTTTTTATATTAACCGCAGGCTTATATGTAAAAATATGTATATATATTTTTCTTTATTGCTTGGTTTTCTTTTTTTTTTTTCAATTCGAAGATGAGTCGCACTCTTCCTGTGCACGGACCAGACCGATCAACATACGCCGAGTCACTATACTTCATTTTTATCCCTCTCTCACCTTTACCCTCCACCCTCTTGTACACGTGTGCACAGTTAGAAGATTCCTTCCTCCTCCGCGCTTTTGTTCCTTCATTTTTTTTCATCTTCTTCTTTTTCTTTCCCTCTTTAACGTTGTACACGCGCCTTGTGGAGTTATTGAAAATTGTTTCTGTCACGATCCTTCTGTATCGAGATTTTAAAGCAATTGATTTGATTTGTGTAAATAAATTACGATTGGGAGTAGATTTTTTGAAGATATTGGGACTAAATTGGTGACAAATGACAAGAGAGAATGGAATTGTTATTTATAATAAACTTTATCTTTAAATTTGGAATTTCTTGCTCCTTGAATTTTTTGAAGTAGTGTCGTGTATCATTTAATACATAAATTCTATAGAAATTTCATATCCAGGTGCATATAAATATTCGCGAAATAATTAAGATAATTATTAATAAATTAGATTAAGATAAGATTAGATAAAAGTCAATCAATTATCCTGAAAAAATTATGAAAAAAAAACTTTTTGCAATAAAGACTCTAATATTGTTACATCAGGATCTTAATCATGTAAATCAAATTATGTTTACAGACATCGGATCTGGATACTCTGCTGTGCAGACAGGATCTCGATCGTCTGCAGAAACTCGAGGATGAGGACCCGGAGAAAGTATCCCGCGAGCAAGCGCTGCAGCAGCAGCACATGGATGATTTTTTCGAGGGAGGTTCGACGTGCAGGCCGCAGGCGAGTTTCGTCTCGTCGCGGAGTCAACCGGCTGGTAGCGACGATGACGTGTTCCTGAGGCCGCCCCTCTGGGAAGACATAACCTCGAGCATACAGAAGCTCGACCCGGCGAACGCGGACATGCTCGGTTCGCAGTCTCACGTTAAATTGGAAACCGAGGAGACGAGCTCGCCGGTGCTGTCACCGGTTGAAATAAAGAGCGAGCCCCTGCCGGCGGCCCCGACGCTTCATCTCCTCGAGGGTCGAGGCACCACCGGCAACTCCGGAATCAATTTCGGCAGGAGCAACGAGCACGGGATACACGCGAGGACGAAATCTTTTAATAACAACAATAACAACAACAACACGAATAACAACAACAATAACAATAGTAACCTCAACAACAACAATTTAAACAATAACAGTAGTACAAATAACAACGAGGCGACGATAAATCATCACGCGAGTCATCAAAATGGTACTAACGGCAACTCGCCGATTTACGGATCGATATCCAGATTGATGTACGTCTCGCCTCTGACTCCACCGATCTCCGATCCAGGTTCGCCACTCGGTGGACCGCCCAGAAGAACTCCACCACCTCCCTATCCGCAGGCCCAAATTATCGGCACACAGCACAGGATTCAAACTGGCACATTAACCAAATTCAATCGACGGAATAATCCAGAATTGGAGAAACGGCGAGTTCATCACTGCGATTTTATAGGTACGAACGACTTTTATTCTTTTAATTCAAGTACTTTGGTTTCATACATAAATTTTTATATATAAAATTTTATAAAGTTCGGGAACACTTTCTGTGAAACTAGATGATTTTTTTTAATTTCCCGAGAAAATATTCCATGAACTTCATACGACAAATGAACTTTTTTGATAGAGCTTTACTACTGATAAATCTTGCTAATTAAATCTTGACATAAGGAAGATTATTCAAGTAAAAAATGAATCTAGAAATAGTATTATAGCTATTTACGTATTTTCCAGGCTGCACGAAAGTTTACACGAAAAGTTCGCATCTGAAGGCACATCAGAGAATACACACAGGTAATAAAAATGTTTCAAATTCGTAAAAAAAACTATAATACTAAAAAATATTTTAAGCAATGATCACATATATAATATCCTCATTAGGAATAAAAAAAGTTAACTTTGCGAAGAGTCGTTCGGAGTGCCGAATTCGAAGATTTTCGACCGAGCCGAGAGCTTCGGAAAGTTGGAAAGGCAATATACACGATATTGCAAGTAAAGTTAGTGTTCGCGTGTAAGACGGAAGAATCGCGCGGGATGTGTGAGAGGGCGTGGTTCACTCGGCGAGATTCCCGAGAGAGCACGCTTCGCTCGTTCAGTTCTGTTCCAGCTCAGATCGACGCAAAAGTATATTAAATGTGTGAGAATAACATCATGCGTATACCCGTCTGAGAATTAATACTCATGAAAAATCGCGTGCTCGATTATCCTCGATGGTGAACCGCCGGTTTAAATAGGTCGTCGTACAAAATGTGTTGTTGTCTTCCAATCCTCGCAAACTCGTACTTGTTCAACCCATACACGCGAGTCTCACAGAAAAGCAGCAGGATCGCTTTTATTTACTCCAAATCTCGTAGTAATCATTAAATTCTGTATATATTGCATCAAAATAAAATGAACAAACTACAAATTTTATCGTAATTTTTCATTACCGATAGGAAAAAAGTAAAGTTCAATTGAAACAAAAGTTAAAATTTGAGTAAAAATATACCGAGGCAAGTGCGATCATAGTTTTTAATATTTTCAAAGCTCTTGTCCTGAACCCATTCAAAATATACGTGAACCTTACAAAACACCACAAAAGTCGGTACAAATAAAATCACTTACATAAATATAAGCTCAAAAACCACATAGAACGATAGACTGATAGAACTGAGACAAATTTTTTTATTTGTCTGTACCGACAGAACTATTTTAATAAGTGTATTTTATATAAAAAAATATTAATTAAAACGAATAGTGAACTTTGAGCATACAGCAAATTATATTCTAGCATAATCCATTATAATTTTTGCAAAATTCTATTTTCGAAACTGCGATGTTATCCTCTGGAGGACCTTTTTCCCGTTAATCGTACGTGAGCCTTACAAAATACCAGCATTTTTGCTTCTATCTATTCCAAATTCCGTAAAAATTAAAAATTACCTCTGCACTGTAACGTAAAATGAATGAACTGAATCTTTTAGTGCTTTTTTTAAAAAATATGTTTATTATAAAAAATATAAAACGTTAATTAAAGCGAATTAAACTTCGAGCACAGAAAATTATACTCTGGTAGAAGCGATAGTAGTTTTTGCATTGGTACTATTTCCGAAGCTGTTATCCTGGAGGATAGAGTCGATCCATGACCTCGCCTCGAATTCGTTAATACCGTATCCACTGACGGCTATTAAATACCTAAAAGGCTAATAAACGCGAGGAGGCACGTCTCGAGCTCAAGCAGCGATTAAACTGCCCCATACATCCTTCTCTTATTATACGTTCATGAATATATATCTATTTTTCTCTACACAGTACGTAAAGGAGAGTTTCGCAGTTCTTAAAGATCGACATGGCAGTTCCGCATTGTTTTCCAAACTGCCGTTCAGTCGTCAACGGGTTCGTCGTCTAAAATTATCTCCTTTCGACAAAAAAAGCGTGAAAATTGAATTTTCAAAATAAAAATCGTTTCAATTGAAATTTTTTGATGGGAGAATGAGAATAAAAAAAACATGTACGCAGCAACAAATCGGAATTTCTTTTGTTCAAAGTTACGTTACCAATCTCTGAAAAATGTACACTGAAAGTAGATAATTTCATCACAATTTGTTACATGCGCAATGAAATTTCCGAACTCTAATACAAAGTAATGAGACAGTTTTTTAAAATCAAATACATATTCGATTCGAAAGCGTGATACGAATTGAAAGCGCGTAGGATAATTATCTACAGATTATCGATCGTGATTTGTGTTTTGTACCGTTTGATATAGGCGCCAGAAATCGAAAACATGCGTACAAGATTTATAAAAAAAGAGCACTGCCGTACCGATGAAAAAGAGTGAGAGAGAGAGCAAGACGAGAGCGGGCTCTTTTTGTGTGGAAATCGGTAGAGCCTCGCGGGCACGTGGCTCCGAGTCGTCTTGAATGAACGAGGGAACATTCTATCCGGCGTCTTTCCTTGTTTTTTTCCTCTCATCGCACTCGGTATTACCGTAAAACTGGGCACTTACACGGTGCGAAATCGGGAAGCTGAAAATAATGTACGCATGTGCAAGAGCTTTGTCTGCTTCGTGACGTCATAAGCATGTATCATTCTATAGACCGAGGTATTATTTATAATTGAACGCATATAGCTTACTTATACCTCGGATAAGAGCGCAAGCCACGACACGAGGCGAGCAACATTCCACTTTGGAACTCTTCCAATCCCTTTCTTCTCTTTCTTCCTCCCCGCCTGTATCTAACTTCTAACCTAACCTACCTTCACGTTTATGCGGAGCGCGCGAGTACGAATACATTTTTGTTCGGCAATTTAAAACTTTATGAAAATTATAAACTAAAATTTTATTCATGGGTTCAGTGAATATATCTGTAGGCTTCTTGCTAAAAAATGATTGCTCTGCTCCGTTTCGATATTGAACAAATTGCAGAGATATTAGAAAACAGTTTGAAATTACGTAAAATGTATGACATGAGTGAAATTCTACAGAGTTTGACACATCTATTTTTCATCTGATAATTAACAAATATCGAGAAAATAAAATTCTAATCGACTTTTATGACTATCCAAAAAATCTTCCTTTTGACTAACTCTGTATGAGATGAACTCATGTCAACAGGTTTTTTGAGAATGATTTGTCCGAAAATCTGTGAGGTGACCTCGAACGTCACCTCGAGACCTGTAACGGAATTGATCTACGGGTAACCTCAAATTAAATTCTCCTTTTTTGTTTATTACAGGAGAAAAACCGTACCAGTGTCACTGGCCAGAGTGCGAATGGAGATTCGCTCGAAGCGACGAGTTGACGAGACATTATCGGAAGCACACGGGCGCAAAACCTTTCAAGTGCGCGGTGTGCGAGCGCTCATTCGCCCGCAGCGATCATCTGGCATTGCACATGAAGAGACATCTACCGAAGCAGCACGCCAAATGAGATTGGCCAATCGGCGAGCGGAAGAGAACGAAACGCGCGAAGAGAGGAGATCGCTGCGCCGATAGCGCGTAGGCGACAAAAAGGGCAAACAGATTCCGACGTTTATTGCCCTCCGGCGTTTCCGTTTGAGCGTTTTCTTCGACCGAGCGAGAGAAGAAAGAAGAGATGTGGAAAAACACGATTGGTGCTTTTTTCAATCGCTGAGAATAAGCTTTCCTTCATTTCATTCTTTTTTTCATCGAATAAAAATACGAGTGACAAACATTTCTCGCGCGAAACGACATTCCCGAACGAACGAAAAAAAAAGGAAGAAAACGTCCGCGGTGGCTGGTCCACGACGACCACGATTACTAACGACTTTCGTCGAAAAGAAGAAAAAAAAAGAAAACGTCTCGTTGCCTCAAAGATCATCGCGCCAATCCACGGTAGATCTGCAATATAGATATGTAAAAATAAATTGATATATATAAATACATATATATATATTAATGAGCGAATATAGATATATATACAGAAATATACATAAAAATATATGAGCAAAAAAATTATATGAACGCGGTTCGCACAGAGTTTAACGTATTGAAAAAAAATGTTCGCCTCACATCGGATATTAGCTTTAAGCAGTTTCAGATATATCCAAAGACTTAAGAACGCCGAATGTCGCGTAAGCGCGTCGTAATTCGCGATCGAGGAGTTTGAGAGTAAAGGAAAAAAAAAGCAGATCGCGCGTGCGATGGAGCGCGAAATAAATAAGATGTGTGCTAATGGGCAAAGAAATTTGCAATTTGAAGACGATAGAAAAAAATGAAAACGAATTGTTAATATTACTTAAGCGTGAAATTATAACTGTCCTAGTCGGAGCAGATGTTCAAAGATAATATTTACGGCTAAAGATAAAGTTTCCTCAGCATAATCGTAAAAAAAATCACAGTACACAAGAAAATTCACGTCAGAGAACGTACGAAGACAGCCTGAAGTGCCTTCGGTTGATTAACGAAAAAAAAAATGATTAAGAAAAGAAAAACTGATTTTTAGAATCGAGAATTTAACTCCACACGATATTTATTGCTACTATCTAATTAATGAAGCGTACTTAAAAAGAAAATAATGCACCAGATGTTGGAGTTTTGGTGCCTTTCTCGAAAATTAGCTCCGTCCGTGTACTGCGGTCAATCTCAGATGCACTGTCAAGCACCAAATTAATGCCTCTTAATTAATCTAAACTCATCAAAACTTTGAAAAGTTTGCCTCATTTATTCATATATAAATATTCTTTGTTTTTCTTTGTCAATTATAAAAAAAAAAGTATTGTCGCTTGCGACAACAAGCGGGCGGGATAATCGAGTACAAATAATTGAATTGAAGCACGTGTAAATTTTTTAGCGTTGTCTCACTAATGACACAGTGGTCTCTTAAGATGTATAAGTCGATGTTGGCGCCTCGAACGCGAGGGATACGTGCATTCCCAGCGAGAGAAGAATTTTCAAGACATTCTCATTTAGGTAGGAAACACGCGAATTTTTTTCTTAAGTAGTTAGGTTCAACTGCGAGAGAGGGAATTTTTCACTTCGATGTTTAGTTCGTTTTTTTAATCAAATTTCAACTCCCTCTTTCACTCGCAGTGACATCGGTATACAGCAATTATTTGTAACTGTAAGATATCGCTGATTTGTTTAAGATTAACGTGTATAACAGTGAACATAAAATACGTGTGCTGTATCATGGAATACTTATATTTATATATAAAAATAATTATGCGCATTAGCATGTTTTTTTCTTCTGTCGTATGACGATTTTTTTTTAATCAAAATTTTTTATTGTATTTAAGAAAATATATGGAGTCCATATCGAATGATTTTTAGGAATAATGATTGTAAAAAAATGAAATATTACTTTTACTTCTCAGCATGGTTTATATATTATTAGCAAAACACGAAAATCACATTGAAGTCTTAGTATAGTGCGTAAATTGCAAATGTTGATCGAAATTTTGCTTCAAGCAAGTTTCGTTGCAATATAGAAAATTATCTGTGGCACATTTTAGTTCCTCGATGGGAAGTACAAAAATTTTTAACGATAAATTTGGTCGTCACGGAAAAGCCCCGAAGTATCATTTGCATATTACAAAAATGAAAGCATACGTAAAAATTTTGGTTCCGTCCTTATCTCAGTCCTAAGCTCCAACGAGCGCAACCATCGTAAAACGAACCTCAACGGGGTTGCGCGACATGTATGATTTGCAGACTCGAGCAGCATCCTCCAAAAATGTTTCTTTGGATGACGATCCATGATTTATGGGAACGGATTTTCGACCGTCTGCAAAACAGGTACGTATAATTACATCTGAACTCGTTAATTAAGCAAAGGATTGGATGAAATATCAAATCTTTTACCGAGTTCGTACAACGTTCCATCCTTGCAAACGAAAGCCACAAAGTGATGGAACACTGGCTCATCGTCTCCTGGTGCCTGTTTTTTAAGAAAATTTATATATTTTTTGTCGTTAATTTAAATTCTTGTTTTTTGGCGGACAATTACCTGTGTCTGACCCTCCTGAGCCATTTTCTCATGAGTCTCGCCTATTCCCTGCTCTTGGTTAACCAGAAGCTGTCCTCGTTCCTCAAACGACAAGTTCAGTGAGTCTGCGATAAACTTCTTCATGAAACCATCCTCCAATTGTATTCTTAAATATTGAGTGTATTTTATTACCCCAGTAATATGAATATAGTAGAACACAAGTCATCATGTATTTTTTAATTTACATACTCATCTGTGTTATTTGCGATACTATGTATCAGTGCCACTGTGCCACAAGCGTTTGAAACGCACTGTTTCACATGATACACAGACTTGGATACTTCTTGTCCAGATTCCTGTAATTTTTTCTCTTGATCCGCGTCAAATTCGTTTGTCTGACAAGAAAATTAAACATGGATCATTTCTGTATCAAAAATCAATAATGGATATTGAACAAAAAGAATATGTTTTTTAAATATTTAGCTACACTCGTTCTCTGTAAGTATGCAATTGTTCTTTAACGATTCAAGAATGACGTAGATCAAATTGTCAAAAAGTATGTATGTAAATATTTGACAACTGAGAACATTATAGCCAAATTTTATCACAATTGAATCATTTTTCATTATCCTATGTGTTTTACATGCATTTCTCAATATTCTATTGAAATCCTTAAAAGAACGATTTTGATAAAGTTCATACCTGGGGTGAGATTGGATAAAGAAGAATCAAAGCTAGAACCGGTCTGGGCACCATTGCAAGTAACTCCGGATCTACTCCATACACATCAACGTATTCCCATTTCTTTGGAACTCCCAGTTGATGGGCAAACTTTAATAACATATCACAGAAAAATCATAATCTACCCAAATTGCCGAAATTATTTTTTCATTTGAAAATTTTGGTTTTTTTTTAGAATTTCTAATATTTTGAAGAATTTCTTACCTTGGTCATGACCTGAGAACAGAAAATAAAATGATCGATATTAGGTTTTTTTCTTTGTCAAATAAAATTTCAATTATTTACTTTTTTGACATTTTACTCACTTCGGGATTAGATTCGAGAGGTATCCAAGCCATTTTTGTGTTCGTGCGTCCTGACGGCTTTCAGAATGGAAAAGTAAAACTTTTCTCGTTGACTTAATTGAATTTAATAATCGTACGTACCAAGGGGACTAGGAACAAAGAAACAAAGCTGCTCAATGCTTTTGCGAGCACGGATACAGCTTTCGTTTATCAGCAGAGATTTTCTTCTAACTTGACGAGTCACTTGGACACACCTATTTACAGCAAAACGCCGGCTTTTATGTGTGTATGCATGGCTTACGTTCCATGTGAAGCCAGCCTCTGAAAACAAGCGGCGCTGCTGTAGATCTCAACGAGAGTACGAAAATGTCTGACATATATTTAAAATCTTCCTGAATTCATATTTTATGAGCGAAAAAACATTGAAATATAGAATGAAATCTGGAAATCCATTTTTTGCTTCAATAATCCAAATACGTATGCGGCTAGACTGCAAATTGATTCACTCAATAGATAAAGGCATATGTGACGCGTTTTCGTTGTAAGGACACACATTTATAATTTTCAAACTTCATATCCCAGCAAAATCTTATCATTGAAAACGCTCTTTTAATTCTTATTGAAATATTCATTTCAATAAAAAATGAATTTAGTATAATTATAAATATTTATCACAATACTTATTTAATGTTATAATTTTCAATTTTGCTTTTTAAAAAAATTGCTCCAATTGTGAGATATTAGAAAAGCGTTCAGCTAGGACATAAGAATGCGAAAAAGGTTCTTCAATATCATTAAAATCTTATACAATGTTGTTACACTTTATTTACGCAATCACTATATTCTTTTTGTTTATCATTATAATATTGTACAAATTATTACAGTAAACTAATATACTCCTGTAATTTTATGTCTATGAATGCTCTCGGTTCTTGACCCAACGCGTATTCATTTTTTCTTCTCCTCTTCACTTTTATTATTTTTGCCGTAAATAAATATATAAACTGACGTTTATCAGAGTGTGGTACAGCACAGTAGAGGAGCAAGAATGCACCTTCATCATTTTTTTTCTTATCGTTAAGATGATGTTTTTTTTTCTTGTACACGGATTTCCTCGCAGTCGTGTATTTCATAATTTCTTTTATTTTCTTCGTTACGATAACGTACAAAAATGATCGATAAACAGTAAAATCAAATTGAAACATCAGTTCGAGGTTGAAACCGTTATTCTTTCGCCTTTTTCCCCATCTCTCTTTTTTCATCGTCCGCACGATCGCACCTTGGGTCCGAAGAATCGTCTCGTCGAATTTTCGAATAAAAAAAAGAGAAGAAGCTAAATAAAAAGAAGAGAACAAAATACGCATACAACACTCGCGAAATAATATGTGCCATTCTATTACTTTTATTGATATATTCGTTTATATTATATCCTATGTTAATGTACATTTCTTCTGTTGTTCCTTACAAGAGCGCAAAAATAAAAATGAATATTTTTTCTCGTTTCTTTTCTTTTCTTCTTTTTTATTACAATTTACGGAGGGATGTAGGAAAAAGGAGAAAGACGGGGACAAAGAGATAGAGAGAGAAAGAGAGAAATACAAGGGGGGAGACTGAGTCCAACTTATGATAATAGATACAATTTACAGATCCTGTACGACCCTTAGATAACCCTTTCATCAGCTGCCTCCTTCTTTCTCATTTCTTTTCCTCATAAATAAATCCGCGCGAAGGGTCTACCGATGACAAATTTAAGCGCGCACCGCAAGGGTAATTTTTCCATTTCCCTCTTCCATTCCGTTTCGTGTTTCTTGTTCTTTTAACGAGCGTTAGAAAAATATGATCGTTGCACGAACGCAGAACATAAAAACATAAAAATCAGAAGAAAACTTTTTTTTACGGCTATTATTATCGATTTTGTCAGGGACTGCTTGCTCATGATTTTCGCAATTTTTTCCTTTTTAGCCTTGTATAATTCGTGTATATATTTTTATATGCATATGCGCCTCGGACTCTCAAAGACACGACGAGAGACAAAACCCCCTAAGAATATTTTTCTCTTCGTCATCAAACTCATTTAAAAAAAAAAACACCGCAATGAAAGTAAAAAAAATTATGTCTGTGAGAAAATTCGAGTTTACTTAATCCACGGATTGGGAACACAATGATCGTGCTCATTATCGTTATTCTCATTCGTTTTTCACGCTTATTACGGATCGGGATTCAATACGCGTCTTTTTTAGGATTAACCAAGGAATCATACTGAAGGCCACCCTTTAATGTTTTTTTTTCTTTTTTTACAATCTATTTATGTATGTCCGATAACAACAATAAAAATTCTTAAATAAATATATCGATATAATCATTGTTGGAATATTATTACGCAGTCAACTAGTGTGTGGTTTTTGTCGTTTTCTTTCTTTTCAACTTTTTGAGTGTGTCGGTAATTCTTCATTTTTATCGTTTAATTTTATTTCCACTTCGTATTATCGTTTTTTTTTCGTTATTCGTATTAATTCACCCCTAACATCGTACCTCGATCTCTGCCAAATGAGTACAACGAGTGATACACGTATTTTCCCATCTCCGACCCTCCCCTCTCGTCATGCTTTTCCACATGGTGCGATTTTAGTTACTTTTTCGTTTCAACCGTATCGAGAATCCGTCGATTTTTACGTGTTAAATGTCCACTTTGTATTTGTGTTTGTGTCTGTGTAGATTTTTTTCTTTTTCCTTTTAAGCATAGTATGCATACACATGTACACGGCACGGTACGCGTTTTTCATCGCGCGACCAAACAATCCCTTCGTTAAATTACGAAACGATCGCCATAACTTCGCCCGATTCTCACTTGCCTTACCCCAAACTCAAATTTCTCCTTTCTTCGCATTTCCCCTCGTCCTCTTCTTCCTCTGTATTTTCCGTGAACTTTAAAACGAAACGAGACACGCGCATCATCACTCTGATGACGTTTGCTATTTTCCTCTACCTTGAGAGCTTCTGCTCGTCGATTTAGCCGGTTGTGGAATAATCGTTATTTCGTCGTTGATCTTTAAGGGCTTTAACAACGAGTCGTTCGATCTCGATGATGGTGACGACGGTGTATTCTTTTTATCCATTACTTTCTTAGCAACGACACTATGAGCCGAGTATACATGATTCTCGAACTGCTTGTACATTCCAAATGTGGCAGTGCAGACTGTGCATTTGTACGATAAATGCGCAGGTTTTAATGTCATACCATGATCCCGCGCCACGTGGTTAAGCAATTTCCATTGGTAAACCTAAAATCAATGTTTTCGATTAAAATATATACATATTTTCTTGGTTCAGCTTTATACAATTCAGCAGTAGCAAGAATTCAATAATTTCATGGAAAGATTAAAATTAATAAAATGTCGAAATAAATCCACTCACCCTGCCACAAGCTGGACAACGTCCCGCGTCCTTTCCTTTGTTCGCAGCTTCCTGCATACTCGACGTAACGAGACCATGAGATCCGAGTAAATGTCTTTCTAAACCCTATTGAAGAAAAAAATGTTAAATTCAGAAAATCAGTTTCACAGAACTGAATAATTACTACAATTTTTTTCACTCGATCTCGTACCTGGTCCGTAAAGAATCGGAATTGACACTTCTGGCAGTTTAATGGAGGTCTGTTGTAAATCATCTTTGGATGGATCTTTACTTTGTGTATCCATTGCATGTGATTCCGTAATTGTTCGAGATCCTGCGGAACAGCAAATTTTTTATTATTATTTTTTTGTATATACTTTATTATTATTGCTATTAAATGTCCACAACGCTGTTATATTTTTTTACCTTTATATAACCGTCGCATATTTCGCATATGACGAACGTATTCTTTCCGCCTGGCTTCGTCGACGAGCCAGAGCCGGAAATCGGTGTTTGAGACGGTGTTCGTGGCAACGGAGTTATCGATATACTCGGTTGACTCATCAATTTTGCTGCTGGATTTTTCGTACTCTGGGTATTCTGAAAATCCAACGCCAAACATATTCCTCATTAGTTTTTCGTAAAAATTATTTTTTTCTCGTGGTTACGAAATTACAATACCCAAACACTCATTGACCGATTTTTATATTAGTCACTTGAGATATACGCGATATACTTCGGATTATGAGAAACTGCATAAAGAAAATCAAGGATAATTAATTCTTTTTGCATTGTTTGAGGAAAAAATGAGCTAGCATGAAGAAAGCATTCTCCTTGCGAATCGAGATTACTTTCGTCCAATTAACGAATATTCATAAATCATAAATAATAACGTATCCTTTTTCCTCGAAGCAAAGGTGACTTGTCTCTGAATTAGTCGATCAGGGTTAATGCTGATTAAACATGCGGTAATTGTGAAGTACGAGCAGGAAGGAAATAAGTGTTAATCGGCCTTTGAACCGACGCATCAGCCCCCGACATTGAATTTACCTGTGACGATGAAGAGGAGAGTCTAGATTGAGAGTCGTTTATGTTGGATACAAGGGCGATGGGTGTGGGTCGACCAGAACTGCCGGAGCTACTGCTACTCACCCCCGTTGCTCCTGACGTGACAGTCCCAGAACCACCCACCACCTGTTCCACATGTTCCTTTATCACTAATTCTAGCCACGAATAGACTTGAAAACAATATAGAAAAAAACGGAGCCGAGACATATCCCTGAATCCTTTCTTATTCATTCTTCCCCGATACAAACGAGAAAAAAAAGTCCTACGCGATAGTCAAACAATTTCAGTCATGCCGAGTTCAGGCACAGACGATCTTTTGCTCAATTACCTGGAATATTTGGTTGCTGCCAAATTGATACGACGTGGGGACGAGGAGACCTGATGACGTTGGTCGGTACATCATACTCGCCAAGTTGTCTGGAATTGAGAAATTTTCTTGTTAATTTTCTGTTACAAAAATCAGATTCAAAGTTTGAAAGTATAAAATTATTAGAAAAAATATACCTTGGCGAATGGTCGTGCCGGTCCCCGGTCTTAACGACTTGATATCGGAGTATCTCGGTTGCATTGGCGGCCTTCCTCTTCCCCGTCCCATCAAAGGTGCCGGAAGTAATTTTGGTAAGAGCGGTTGAGTTCCTTTGGCGCCCATCGCCATCGCGAGAGCGTTCGCATTGACCGGAGCGACCTGACGCGGCCGATGGAGCCTCGGTATCTTTGCCGGAGGTTCCCAATCGGAGGCTGGTTCTAAATTGCGCTCGGGCCTGAATTTCTTCGCACATGCCAATATATGTCGCGTCAATTTGCCTTTCTGATTGTCCTCGAAGGGACAATTTGGACACTGATGGAAAGCGGGTCCGCGCTCCAATCTGCCGCGTGTATTGTGCTCGGCTTCCATGTGAAAGAGTATATCGTGAGGGCTGCGAACCTCCAGTGGACAGAAGTTGCACTTGTAAGCGTAATTACGCATGTGCGGTGTCTCAAGATGATGCTGCATCGCAAGCGCCGATTCCGTTTTAAAACTACAAAACTCACATTTCTTCATCTCCAAGTGGAATGGTTCGTTATTCTCTTTGCTAAATTCTAGATTCTTAATCAGCGAATTAATGGCTATTTGTGTCTCGGCCGAAGCTGTACCGTGTTTTCCCTGTTTACGCTTTTGCGTTCTCAGTAGATCGGTTTGTACGAATTCTTGTACGAGATTAACGCCGATTTGCATGAAAAATTTGCCGAGCGGTAGATCAAAGTAAGTTGGTACTTTAGTTTTATCCTCGGCCTTTTCATCGTTACTCTTGTCCGTCAGGTCGACCGTTTCGGCGTCAATCTCATCCTTCTTTCCGATTATCTCGTCTTCGCTCTCGTCGTCCTCGTCGCTCTTGTCCTCGTCTCCCTTTCCTATTTCCATTTCCTCAATGCCCTCAGCTTCTCTTTTCTTTTTTGCCTCTTCCCGTAGTTTCTTCTTCCTCTTGCGTTCCTCTTCCTCTTCTTTCTCGCATTCCGCTATACTCTTGCCGAGCTTCTCGACGAAATCTTTGAGCGGCTTAACCGGCGGTTTCTCATACACATACGGAACGATGAAAGAGGGCGCCTCAACGACGAACATGTCGTCCGTAAGAGTCGGAAGAATCTGTTGTGGCAATGTCGGTTGTGGCAATGGGATGTTGACTTTCGGGGACTGATGCGACCTCGAAGTCATCGGTACGGGCGTTATCGTCGTTCTCATGTTCGGATACATCGTCTGAGTGTGACCTATCGGCATTACTGAGAATGAAGGGCTCGAACTCGTAACCGCATGATGATGCTGCTGTTGACTGTGGTGATGATGCGAGGACGACGTCGACGAGGACGAGGACGAAGACAATTTCGAGCCGTAAGCGGTGACACTCGCGCCACCCCCGCTACTGCTACTGCTCACGGGAATACCGCCTCGTCCCGACAATATCGAATTCGTATCTATTATAACTAAAGTCGGCTCTTTCTTGCCGCCCTTGGACGATTTACTGCCAGCAGCGATCTCCACGAGTCTCTTCGTGTCGCTGACGACAATGGTCGTTTTACTGCTTTTGATCGGTGATTTGAGCTTCGAGTTTTCCTTGTCCTTGCTCGAATCAACGATACAAGCGAGCGGATCCTCCGGCTTTATCTCCTCAACGTCCGACGAAACTTCCTCCACCTCCTCCGGTTCTTTTTCGATATAGCACGTTCTCTTGATATTCCGAGAACTTCGTCTCGGTGTTATCCCGCTCAGATCGACCTGCTTTCGTACTTTTTTCGACTTTGGGGTATCCTTGGAGCCACGGCTCTCTTGAGACGAGTTGTGCCCGTTACTCTTGTTGTCCATTATCTCGACGTCGGGACTGCCAAGACTGCTGCCGTTCTCTTCGCAGATCTTCAGCTCTCCCGACGTGTCCATCTTCGAATCGTCAAGATTGTCCCCACTGTCGTTTATCTGCTGGATATCGCTACCGCTGCTCATCGAGAGATTCTTCGTATCGTTCTTCTCATTTTCTATCCCATCCTCATTGTCGGATCGCACTTCCGTGACACTCTCGTCGAGACACTCGACATCCGAATTATCCGTGTGCAGGTCAACTTCCATGGGCTCCTCACCGTCCTCTTTACACACTTGATCCTCCTCGTGATCATCATGTTCGCTAGGCTCCTTGCTCGCATGACTCTTCAAAGACACTGCACTAAGAATATCCTCCTCACTTAAACAGTCTCTCTGAGATTCCGAGACTTTGGACTCGTGCTCCTCTTCGTTCTCCTCGCAGACAATCCCTCCTTCCGAAGGGTCCTCTACATTCTTTGTCGCAGAATCAATGTCTTCCTCGTCATTAACTTCTGAACATCGTGTCATCTCGATATCATCTTCCTCTTCCTCCTCATCCTCGGCCTTTTTGCCCTCATCGTCATCCTCACCCCGCTCACTGCCTCCGCTGGACTCGCCATGATTTTCCAGAGCTCCATTTACTCCATTGGGAATAACTACATCTGAAATAGTATGCATTCTCATTAGAAGAGGAAAATGAATTGATGACCAATGGAAATGAGGGATACTTACCAGTGAGCGAGTTTTTGGTATCGTTAGGAATTGGGTCCTTGACCAGAGGGTCTTCCAATGTGCCTTCCATGGGGCCCAATGCAATCCGGCTGATACCTGAAGCAAAATGTTTTCCCTTGTGACAACACTTTCAAAAACGTGATCAAGGCTGATACAGAATTTCAGATTACACAAATGTCAAGTGGCAGTCAATGAAAAAAAAAAAGACGATCGAGCTCGCAGGACGCGCGTCACCCTTAGAGCGTCCGAACTTTTTTTTTTAATATATACATCGCGTTACGGAAATAATAGGCAGAATTTTTCCAAAATGGCGCTGCAGAATTTCACACAGATGCACACACGGGGAACAGGGTACGGGGGGAGAAAGAGAGCGAGAGAGAAAATACATAGAGCACACGCGAGCGAGAGCGTGCGCGCGCGCGCGCGCGAGTCTCGCCTCTGTCTCGCTCGCACTCACGGCCGTCGTGGCCGTCGTCCCATAACCAATAAAAGTTTTTGGGGCGAGTGGAAAAAAAAAGAATCGGTTGGGCCTGCGGCTCGCGAAAACCTCCAAACTGTGTATCGAGAGATGTAAATTAACAACGAGCGTTTGGAAGTTACGATTTAACGTTCGAATCGAGGGTGAAAGATTTAGAATTGACGCGTGCGAAGTATTCCTTACGTGTCACTAAAAAAGCTTTCAGGGACCAGGATCACACAGACGCTCAGGCGGGCAGAGCGCTTTTGCTCGCACTCTCCTCCTTCCCTCTTCTTTCCCCTTTGCTCTCTTACCCGTTTCCCCTCTCCCCCCCTCGCTCTCTCATTCTTATTCTCTCAATACATACATACACTCGCGCTCATACATACATACAATATGCAGTACAAATCAGTGAGCGGAGTCGCATGCACTGTTTTTTTTTTCTTCGTGCACGTACCAAATATGATTATTCCCAATTACACTTTTCACTATTTTTCGAATTCGCACAGAGTATGATGTCGCTACGAGGACGATATCGCCCCTGCGTCCCGATCAACTTGCCGCGAGCTTGTATCGCGTTCCCGTCGACGAGCACAGAAGAGCAGCATCAGGGCATCGGGTAGCGCGAGAGCCGCAAACTACCACGACGAGGCATAGGCCGAACCAGTCGAAGCCAGGAGAGAGCCGGAGAGAGAAAAAAGGAGAGGGAGAGACCAGAGCGTCTCTCTCTCCTCAAACCTTCGGGCCAACCTACGACCTACTACTCCTACACTAATACCAACGAAATAAACTGCACACACGATCTTATTCGACGCGTTGTATGTACACAGCCTCGTGTCTAGAGAAGTTCATAAAAATATCATGGCGAAAAGAAAAGATTATTAAAACCTTAATCCGTATTGCAAAGTTAATGAAACAGTAAAAATTTTGAAACTCTACGGTCAAATGCGAATGCACCAAGAAATTTTGATTAGAACCGTGGAAAAAGTTTCGTGTGGATTTAAAAATTTCAAACAACGAAGTAATAATGCTCCGAAATAAGAGATATTTTTTTATTCACGTGCAAACGAACGGGAATTTATTAACGTAACGATCGATCGAGAAAACTTATGTCAGGAAATTATTTCAGTATAATCAAAACTTCCGTGTTTTGATGTTCGAATTTACCGCCTCGGGAGATTTATGGATATCGGTGGTATCAAAAATTACCAGACGGAGCGAAAAATCCCTATGCGTAAAGTCCAAGAAGTGGAGTTCTTTCAAAAAAATTATATCTATACTACGCGATTTGTGAATTTACTGTCTTGAGAATGCTATTCTGACATTCGTGTTTCCGTAAACATCACACGACGGAATACAGATGCATGCGCGGCGTGAATACGTTCACCGATAATTCACTTACAAAGTCGGACACAAACACACGACGAGTCCGTAAACGCGCGTACAGACACACGCGCACTCGGAATCGGCACAGTTACAACGAGCGAATACGTAGACGCAAGGAAAGAGGTAGAGGAAGGGAGAGGGGGAAGAGAAGACGCGATGTGGAGAGAATCGTGCCGCGACCTACGACCCGATAACGAGGACTTCAAATGAGAATCACGGCTTCCTGATTTGAAAACGAGAAATCTATTAT
Source organism: Cremastinae sp. B BG-2022a (assembly GCA_030522605.1). NCBI lineage: Eukaryota > Metazoa > Arthropoda > Insecta > Hymenoptera > Ichneumonidae > Cremastinae sp. B BG-2022a. Next base: position 129,944 of record JAPYYX010000017.1, on the reverse strand, counting down.
CAACAAGGATCAAGTAGAAACTTTTTTAAATCAATTCAAATCTAGTTCGAACATTCGGAGGATAAACAAGAACGAACTCGATTTTTTAGCGTCGTTTGTTAAAAAGGACGAAAATCTGCCAAACGATGCTCATTCATGTCAATTACACATTCATTACCCGATTTCTCGAATCGCCCGTGCCCAACGAGATGCAAACACTCCTGTAACCTTACAACATATTTGGATTGTAATCTAGGATTTTCCGGGCTTAACCTCAACACCGGTCTTTCCCGGCAAAGATTTCCTGGCCACAGAGAGACACGAGGAACGCTGAAATATTTCACTCTTGCTCGAATCTTTTCAAAGGAAAATGTTGAAAACTCTCTCACCTCCGCGTTAATCGCGCACTCTTGTCCTTGATTGCGAAGCAGAAGGTATGAAAATTCACTCTTCGTTTTCCTGTTACCGGATCTTTTTAGAGCACGATATTCCGAAAACGCCACCGCATTTTTATCGTTCTGATCCACGCGGGAACACGCTACTCGCGGAAGTCTATACGGCTCTCGATGTTTGTTGTTGTTTTCGCTCTCTCGTCTTTTTTTATTTCCGTTACACACGGCCAGGTTAATCGACACGATTTTGCAACAAACGAGACGTGACGAAATGAGCAAAAATGAACACGACACGACGACGGGGCTCGCTGTCGTGTTCACGGTGGAAGGAGGGGTAACAGAAGGGAAAAGAGGGAGACGCAAAAAACCTGTAAATAGCGAACATTCGTCGTCAAATATTAGCCGCCAGATGGCAGCGCTGCTCGGGACGATTGGATGTAAAAAACTCTGTTGAACCAGGGCCGGCGATAAACGTTACAAGAATTGTGCACGGTCGCGTGTTTTACATCGTTCCTACAAACGACAATTATCCTCTTATCGAATCCTCATGTACTTTTTCTCATTTGCGCATATATAGAGGTAGATTTTCGCAGGTATTCGATTTCGCTGCTTTGTAACCGAATCTCCCAATGACATTTCACGAAATATGATGCATCGAAGCATTTCGTGCTCATTCACTAGTTTTCATTAATGAAATATCGTATCTATTCCTAGAAACTTATCAATCCCGATACAATTTTTAATCAACGAGTATGTACTTTAAAAATTGTAAATATTCTAAATATCTTGGAAGTGGAACGTTTCGAATTCGTCATTTTTTTATCTTCGTGTGACAGAAACTTCATAAACGGAAAATTACTCAAGATTTCTTTCAAAATTATATATATCCTCTATTCTTTCAATTAACAATATTAGATCTTTATTAAATATTGCATAAAAAAATTGAAATACGATTCCAAATATTGTAAAAACTGCATCGAACAAAATATCAGAAAATGACGACGAGGGCATTGGGATGTCAATTGACACGACCCTGATGGTATATCGAGATTCCTCATTATCAAATTCGATGCCGCTTCACTTATTCGCAGTGAAAAAATAATCCAGTCTCTCCGGGAATCAGATAGAAAGATTCGTGATTTTTGTTCACACGAGGGTAATTAAAATCTGAAATCTGATGGGATGACTCATGTGGCACCAAAAATGTCAATTGACATGATCCTATTTCGAGAGCACTCCAATTTTTTCGCGACGAGTGTTCGAGGCTCAAATATTGAAATGATAGTCGGAGGCTGGAAGACCGGTAAAACACACGTGTTCTGGCGTGTGAATCTCGTGGCTCCATTTTCTCTCCCGTTCTCTCTCTCTCTCCCTGTCTCGCTTTCGCAATTTCGTCGTGCGGGAGAAACGTAGGAATGTTCTCCCGCCATTTCGGCAGTGCGGGGAAAAGACAGAGAGTGCATGGTAATAATGGACTGGCTGCCACGAGCGTCGAACAGCTGCCTTCGGTTTCGCGTACACAATCGAGCGCGTCTGCGTCCGTGTGCACGAATACCAGCGACGCAATCAACGCGAGGAGAGAAAACAAGACGGAGCGGAGTGCACGAATCGTCTGGCGACGAAGCAGGAGAGAAGAGAAATTTTGAGGTTTATCATAGAAATCTATATAACAACGACGGAGAACGACTCGCAAGGATCTCCACGACGATCAACGCAAAAATACAATCACGCATCGAGACACGCACGAATAATTCCTCTCCCATACGTTTTTTTTTCCTTCAACACGGCCGCGCGCGGTTATTTAAACAATCACTGACCGTATAATTTCGACACCAGGCTCGCTCATAAACTTTTTCCGATGTCACGAGGATCCAGAAATCTCACTTGGACTGCGTATCCCAATATCTCCCGTGGATAAAATCCACCGTGAATTTTCGAATGAAATAATATATAGCGGTGTCCTAACGACGTCACGAATCCTCCTTACCTCCCGTATCTCGTTTGCTAGCAAAACTGCCCAAGATGGCGTATCTCCGAACCAGGAGTCGCGAGTCACGTGACTAAACGAATTTTCATGACGTATACAGCGAGAGAAGGCTTTTTAATGTTAAAGGGACCATGGCTTATAGAGTTATAGAGGGAGAGAAAAAGAGAGAGACGGAGAGTTTGTTGAGTGTATATACGTATATTCTCTTGTATGCTTCTTTTGACGATGATCACGTGATAGTTTTTGCCTCTCCTTAAGCTTCCGCTCAGCCAATCGCGGGGAAAATCCTCCCCCTCTCTCTCTTCTGGCTGCCTCTCCTCTCCTCGGTCTCTCTCTCTTTTTCTCTCTCCTCGCGCGCTCTTATTAACTTCTCGCCTGGCAGACGGGAGGGGCTGATGTGGTTCATATTTGCAACAATCATCAACAATACTGGCTTCTTGCCCGATAACTTTTACCCTCGGTTCTCATCGTCCTACTGCTATTGGATTTTTATTTTGCACTGGACGATCCTTCCGATGATACGACGGTTCCGAGAATTCAACGGGGGTTGAAAATTCTTCGGCACAAATCTCTCAAAGTTGTTCGTGGAGAAAGATTTTTGGGAAAATAAAATTCAAGGACTGTACAAAAAATTAGCTACGAGCTTCTCCAAGATTTAGAATCAAAAACATCAAAAGCTTTAAAAACTCCAATTTCTCAGATTGCGGAAAATAAATTATGAAACTCTTGTTTATTTACAAAAGCGTACATTCGATATAATGAAGATGTAGGACTAAAATTCATCCAACTCAAGAGCACTGTGAAATGTTGTAGGTGTTGAAAAATTTTTCGATAAGAAATTAAAAGAAAAGAACACGAATTTTTTGAGCTCGAACTTCTTGTACATGGCTGAAGGTGAATGAAGAAATTCTTGTTAAAAAATGGAACTATTCTTCCTCCTCCTCATCGCCGAATGACAGTGGACCTTGCTTCTGCTCTGATTTTTTCATCTTTTTTCTTTCAGGGTGGTCCGTCTTCATTTTAGCTCTTATGTTCTTGTTGAATACGGGAGGTATCGAGAGATCCGCCTTTGCATTGGCTTCCTCTGAAAAGAATCATAATAATTGAAAAACTCATTTAGAGATAACGAATTAAAATTCAGACAGAATTGTATCATCATCACCTTCTTGTTTTTTCTTCTGAATTTCATCAGCCTGCTCCGCAGTCAAATCGCCCTCCTTCAAAACGACCACGACAGGTTGCTCGTCGTCTTTCGTGTCGTCTCTGCTATCCTCGTCCTCGATTTCTGGCTCAATTTCTCGCTAAATCGATACAAAAAAAACTCACGTCAGTGAAAAATAATGGGAACGAGCGCATTGTATTTAATTGCCTCGGTAAGCAGCGCAGGCACGAAAATTCATTTAGCGTTTGCGGTGACTACACACTGCATGAAAGAATCAAAATTCAATTTTCAAATTTGTCGGTATAAAGCGATAAAATAAACGACGATGTGGTACGAGAATTTCTCGGTAGATGTCCAAAGCTTCTCGTCTAAACGCAGCGCGCTCCGCTTCCGCCCCCCTCTCCCCACTCCTGATGAATACTCGCGGTCGTGCGTCTCATTCGTTTGTCTGTCGAAGAAAACGTTAATTTACCTTCGTATCTACGGTAGGTCCTTCCTTGTATCCCGCCTGAATCTTCAGTTCCCTCAAAAATTTCGGTTCGTCGGGCTTGATGTAAGCGATGTTGTGTTTACGCTTCGACATTTTTATTGCATTCGATTTACTCTCGATCCGAATGATTTTCAGTTGCCGCGTAAAAATATAAATACGGAAAACATCTGGTTGCAATGGACGCTTACGAACATAGAGGTCGCGGAGTAGAGACGAGTGAGCTCGCTTTTTATTTTGAAATGAGTTGACAAGAAGTTCTCGCAAGGGTGGCGCTGATGTTCGAAGAGACGAAGTTTTCTTTTTTTCTTTCAAAATCACATAGGACATAGCGGTTGAAAATTTATCACCGATTATGAAAAATATATACAAAAATGGAGATAACGACATAAAAAATAAAGGCAAATGAGAAACGGGGAATTCGTTTTAACATTTTATTGCAACGATGATGAGTTTACGATTTCTTGATTTTATTTTTCTCTACCTTGGAAAAGTCACGTGAAGCCTCTAATCCGTAATTGGTTATTGATTTTGGTTTATGAATAACGCATTGCGTGTTACAATTCGAAGTAAGGGCGTGTCAGCATCAACCACCAGTTTTCCCGTGTCCATGTGCAAATATGTGAGAATGCGATACAGGTGAGAACGTAAATCGGCTGCAGATGCAATGAGGGGAAATTAGAGGAAAAAAAGAATAATATAAAATTTGGAATTGGGACCTGTAGAAAAATGCGGGCGTACAGCTGGAAAATAACTACGAAAAATTATTATGGAAATCCAATGACATTTTCGAAAATCTTTAGGTCCCTAAAAACAAATAAAAAATAATATTGCGTGAAAAAATTCAATTATTCCAATAAACGAAAGATGGGAAAAAGATGACTCGAACGTTGTGAAAGGAAAAATTAATTCTTCACCGTCTCAATATAAATGAAAATGATTCCCCAGCCTCTCTTTCATCCAAACTTTTGTTACGTACAGGGTATTGTACTCATGATAAAGCGATTGGAAGACAAGAACGCTTCGTCTACAACGAAGTACACAATAATTTATTCAATTACAGAGAAAAAAAAGGCGTGATACAAAGTTATAGCCGTCGGCGACTCACAACCGAGTCACTTCGGAGCTATTAGAGGCCCTTAATTTACCATCGGAGTGACTTGATCTGCGATGTCTCGAATTGCTTGATGCCTGCTGATGAGAATTCGTACCGTTGTAATTATTAGGTCCATCCTCCTGCCTCTTGCCTCCAGAATGTTTATCAATTTTTTGCACGAATCTTGAATTAGCGGCATCGAGACATTCGCAGCTTAGGCTGGCGTCGACCACGTGATCAGTCTGATTGTAAGGATTTTGTAGAAGAAGGCTCTCGGTCGATTTGGTTGGTTGAAAGTGTCGATTTACCGTCGACGTCGCGGCTGACGACGTCGCAGGATAAATCGTGGTCGTTGTTCCCGCGTTTCTCCGTTGCGACGAGCCGGTCGGAGTTTTTGCTCGGTTGTGCGCGGCCTTTCCAGGTCTCTCGGCGCTGTGGGTCTTTGCGTTACCGGTGTCGAGGTAACCGTAACCAAATCCGTAACCTCCGAACGCTTTGGTCGTTAGATTGTCCCAGGACTTTGGTTTTGCGTATTGAAGACACGCGGGTGGTCGTTGATGAACGTTCGGGTCCCAGTAGAGCGTGTCCGTGCTGAGGGAAGTGGAGCACGAGGCGACGCTCTCTGCGGCTGTCGACATCTCGCTGCTGGTTATGGAATGAAGACTGTGGCCCGATGCTCGGGAACAGTTGTGAGGTTGATGACTTCCTTGCGGATGATGTTCTCGTTGGGATTGAACGTGATGATGTTGACCTTGGGATTGTTGAGGTTGTTGCTGTTGAGCTTGCTGCTGTTGTTGTTGCTGCTGTTGCTGCTGCTGCTGTTGTTGTTGTTGTTGTTGTTGTTGTTGTTGTTGCTGCTGCTGTTGTTGTTGTTGCTGCTGCTGTTGAAGCTGATTCTGTTCATTGCGAGCTCGTCTTTGCTTCTCTCTCCTGCGTCTGCTCGGAACGCAATTCGGATCGCAGCAAGGACTCGCCAGATCGTAAACGTCCAAGCTTCCAGAATCCGTTTGGTCTCTTCGTCGATGCGCGCTCGAGATACAAGCGACGCACAGACTCTGCTGCTGATGAGGCGAGTGCACATCAGCGTTACCTACCGAGCACGAGGATTGCAACGATTTGTGCGCTGATTTCGACTTTGCCGGGGTCGATAAGCCGTTCGTCTGGTGGTAACTGTGTCGCGATGATACCGACGAGTTCTCGTTTACGTTTGAAGATTTCGATAAGAAGTGATGATGATCGCTTCGCGATCTTGGCGGACCGACGGCCACGAGGCAAGCCGCGTTGCGCGGGATAAGGCACGGACGTCCATCCGCGTACTTTAAATTCAAATGAAATAATATTGAATAAATTTATTGACAAAAATCTTATTTTTAATTTTTAATTTTTAATTTATCTACGTAAATTTATATTATCTCCGTAATATAAAATCTTACCACGCTGTACAACAAGAGGTGCTCCGTGGAAGTTGCCGGACGACAACATTGAACCGTCGAGGAGTTGAAACTCGAGGAAGGCGACGGCTGACCGGAAATGGTCACCATCCCCGTCGGCGTTCTCTTCCTCGCCGGTAGCGAGTGCGTCTTCCATTTTCCCGATAAAATTGACCTCTCGCGCTCGCAGAGTCTCTCGACCTCAGCTACACGCATTTGCAAGGCTCTTTGCAGCTCGATGTAACGCATGTGCAATTCTACCTGGATTTTCATTGCATTTTTTATTAACTTCGAACTTCGTATTATTATCGAGTAAAATCTTGATTGAACGATTTATTATTAATTTGGAGCTTGATATTTTATTACATTGAATTGAGTATTAAGTACAAAGTGTGCTATATACAGCTGAATGCTGATAACACATTTTAGAGCACGAAATTTTCCACGCGCATTTACGCACTTTATTTTACAACCTTCAATTTCAGATAATTTTTTTTTATATGATCAGAATTATCCAATATCGCAAGATTTTTCGTTATCATGAAACTATATTATTCGTTCATGCGGATTTATTGTGCTAATTTTACGATCTCAAATAAAATTGACGGCGCGACGCGACGGAAGCATTTCAATGTAATGTTCAGTCGATAAAGGCCACATTTGGTTTCATATATTTTTAAAAGCTACTAGGCGTTAACAAAATTTCACTTGATTTTTCGTATTGGAAAAAAAATAGTTATTTTTCAAATTAATTTCATGCGATTCATTATTTATCAAACCCGAAACGTTAAAATAAGTAAAACGTTAAAATAATTATGTAATTAGCAAAAGATAAAATGCATTCAAATTCATTCGATCGTCACTTGATATTTTTTTTCATACCTTTCTCACGCAATCCTCGAAGGAAACGACCATTCGCATCCTCGCATCGCAATTCTTTATGAAATTGACCAAAGTCTTGTGATCGGCACGATCCATTTCGTGACCGTTGATTGATAAAATAACATCACCTTCACGCATTCCTGCTTTGAAAGCCGGACCATCGTATTCAACATAATCAACGTACGTGACCATCTCAATCTCCTGTTCTCTTTTGTAATGAATTCCGTAACTCTGCAACACATTTTCATCCACGTTTGTAATTTGAGAGAAAAATTCTTTTTCCTAATTTTCAAAATTTTGGAAAGTTTATTCAAATATTAAAATGATAATAATATTCAATAGTTCGAAGAAATATTTGTCGCGTGCATCATAAGATGAAAATAAGAAAAATACTGAATTTTATAACTATTAAAAAAAAAATAATTCACAGGAAATTACAAAATTCTGAAAATTATTGTCTAGATTTCTACTTGGTGGAATCTTCGAAAATTTTTTAAAAAATTTTACACGATATTATAAATGAAGTTTTGAGGAAAATTTTAAGAAAATCTTCGATTGAATTATCTAAATTAATAATACAAATAATTTTCTTGTCTGAGTACAGATAAGTGGAGTTGAATAATTTTACTATTACCTGCAAGGTAAAGCCGTAAGTTCCATTTTTTTTCTCTACAATGATCGTGCGACGTCGACGATCCTCGTCTCCACGGGTCGCACGTTCGGACTTTGATCTTTCTAAAACGGCCTGCAAAATAGAATACACGAACATTGATAATCACTAGAATTTCGATCGCTTCGATGAAAGTATAACTAATGAAAATAAAAAATATAATTAGAAACTGCGAGTGGACTCGAACGCGAATATAATTCGAGCTTAATTTTTTAAGTGGGAGTGTCCGGTCACGTACGGATTGTCCGAGAATTATTAGATGTTTCCAACTGAGGGATTTTGTTTCCTGAACTGGCAAACAAGTGTTTTGAAAGCTGCCACACTATAGTGAGCTTATGTCTGAACCATTATTTCCGGAATTAAAAATTAGATGGATTTTTTTTTATCGATAGAGCGAAATATTTACGGATGACAAATAAACTGGGAGCAGTATTCCGAAATTTTTAAGGAAGAAATGTCTCAATCGAAGCATTATTTGCAAAGTTAAAAATTGAACGAATTTTTTTATTATATAGTAGCGATAAATATTGACAATATACCAACATCTATTTTAATTAGGAAAAACGTAAATAAAGTGACATTTCGGATAACACAAATATTATCGACGAGCGGACGAATCAATATATGCTGACTCTTGTATGTAAACATGTGAATGTGTATTCTAATGAGAGAGGAGCATTGGTACAATTTTCTATCATCATTTTCAACCACGAAAAATAAAAATAAAGTAAAAATTCGGATTCGAAATACATAGGTACACGAAAACTACAGCGGGCGAAAAAATCGATTTACCGACTCTCTTGTGAGAAAACCGAAATGCATGCGAATCTCCTCTGTTATTTTTGTTAAGAATGAAAATTTTATAAATGGTGAATTCCAATTTCATGGTAAATTTTTCCACGTTTTTGTTTTCATGATAAAAAAAAAATTAAATCTTTCGAAAAAGTTTTGAGTTATAAACTTAAAATTAAGACTTTATTTACAGATTTAAAAATTACATTGAATTCTTTTATCATCTAAGAGCAATATTTGCGGATACTATTATAATAAATAAGTACGCGAAAAAATAAAATCAAAGAGAAAATTCGAAACTCCCAAAATAATCAGCACGACAATAAATCGATATGCTGACTCTTGCGAGACAACATATTCGAATCCCACATGACATTTGGAATCAGGGTGAAAATAATGATACAAAATGGTCATTCCATCTCGTAATAACGAATTTCCCCACATTTTTTTCCATTCATTTAGGAAGAAATAAATAATTTTTGGCGAAAAAAATATTTGTATGAAAAAAATGAAAATTCAATTACCAGAGAAATTCGAACAATGGATACGAGTATATAAACATTAAAAAATTTAAACACCGAAATAATTTTTCTCCTGCTAATGTGACAAAGAGCAACCTAAAGGTCAAAGTAATAAAAAATGAAATGGAAAAAATATTAGAGCAACAATTGACCGCTGATAACTATAATATGTGAAGTAAGATTATTATTGTTGTTATTACACATTCGACAAGTCCACTCCAATCCTCGTCATCGCTGTTATCGATAGCCCCGGCTGCGGCACGTCGACTGGCAACTTGGATCTCGGAGTTTTGCGGCGAATTATTCATAACGGGATCTAATTCGATGATTAAACCTTATCCGATTCCTTGAGACGAGCACTTGTTGGTACATTTGTTGATTTACTCCGAAAAGTAAGGAAGAACGTTTCGTCGAGTGATCACAGAATTTTTGTTCAACACGGTCGACGCGAGTCCCGTGAATCGGGCGAGAAAAAAATGATTGAGATGAAAGTGCATTCGCAACGGCGAGGATAGAAAAATGACGACACGAGAGACCGTTCTCTCTTGATACTTGTAGCCTACATTATTGTCATGACGGGAGAGAAACTCGGTGTGAGAACGACGACGAGATAGGAGGACGAGGGGGCGAATTTTCAGTGTCTAGACCCTTGAAAGCAGGGGTCGATGCCACGCAAGCGCGGCAATATCGGTCTACAACCCCTGCGAACCTACACCAACCCCCATCGGGAAAGTTTTTCTCGCACGCAAGCCCGAGACGAGTTTTTACAAACCACACGAGCGACCGGATTCGGCGCATTCGTCTAACGTTACAACGCTATAATCTTCCTCACAATCTTTTTTTACCCTCATCCATGAATTATTTAAAAAAGTAATCTCACTCGATTTTCAGATAATATTCTTTTATCACGATTATGACGAATTGTTACCTCATTTTTAACATCTTTCAATTTGTTTCGGTTCGAATATGAATTTAGCGATTGAGATACAAATTTGAGAAATTTTTATTTTATTTTTCGATTACGAACTCTTGTTATGCATGCGAGGTTTGAAAATGTTACGAGAAATTCTCACTTTAATGATAATTTGTATTTGTTTAAAAAAATCTCATTCCATCATTATTATTTTATCATGATCAGCGAAATTTTTATTTTATTTTGACTCGAGTTATTTTTTATTTCTAACGTGAATTCTGTCATAAGGAGTAAAATGTAAAGTGTAAATTAAGGAATTCTTGTTTTATTTTTCAACGATTACAATTTTTTCGTTATTCATCAATTTTAGAAACATATCGACAGAATATATTTTGAGGGATCTCAAATCGTAGGCGCATATTGCACTCGGGTAATACTCGCTGCAAATGTGACGATAACCTTGGCGATAGAGCTTTGGAGTTCGCTGTATCACTGCTCCTCTTATCAATCGGCATTTTTTTCGAGATAGATTTTCTCCCTCCATTGCATTTTTTATTTTACTCTTTCACGATTTTTTGTTTCGGTTTGCATTTTTCTGCTCATTTTCTTATCACGCAACTATTGTGTCTGATATTCTTGGGATAGTCGATCCCGAGAGTCTTTCGACTGGAATTCGCAGCCTAGACAAAAAACGATATTTCATTTTATTTTCTAATTCTTTTTCTCGCTCGACCGTTCGATCCTCAATTGTGTTTTTTTTCCTTATGCAACTAAAATTGTCAGATTATTCTTGAGATAATTTCAATCGATCGCGAGTCTCTGGATTTCAAATCGGAGAAAAATTTCTCAACAAATAAATTTTCTCTCTCCATTGATATTTATTTAACTTTCCGGTTTTTTTTCACTTGGCAGTCCGACCCGAAGTCGTAATTTTCCGCTCATTCCTTTATCGAGCAACAGCAAATGTCAGTTTCTTGAGAAATTTTCGATCGTTCGCGGGTCTCTGGTTTGGATTTGGCAACGGATAGACATTGCTCTCCGCGCGCGGATGGACAACAGGGTCTCGCGCTCTCGTGAGTCGTCGACATATTACGTAGAGGCTTCGGTGGCGGAGGAGCCGGAAGCGGACAACAGGTCCTTCGAGTCGCTCCTCTTTCCTCTCTCTTGTCGCTCGACCTCGGCGTCGTAGGCTCGCAGCTGCATCTTATCGGTCCCGTTTTTTCCTCAAAATCCGATTCCTCCGATGGGATTCGCTTGCACTGAAAGACCGGACTGTTCTCAGCACCTTTGAACAGATAAGGCTTCTGATTGTGAGGTATCTGAAATTGCGTCACGATTTTTGGCCCGAAGCACGACATTCTTATGAAAACCGTAACTTCGCCGACTCGCTGACCAGTCGCTGTTGTTAGTCTGAAAAAAATAAAAAAAAAATAAAATCCCCATTTCCGTTTCCTCGATATTGAACTCGATAGAGTTTTCCTCTATTTTCCAAGATTTCCTTTATTTTGAACTCGATATATAGAGTTCAAAATACAGAATAAAAATTATTTAAAATACTTGAACGTATCCTTCATCGTTTTGCAAGGATTTCCAGTTTTGAACAAGTGACGGCTCAGCATCTCGTTAATGAGATCCTTCGTCTCGATTTGACGCGAGCCGATCGACATCACGTCCGGTAAAACTCCGGGAGGCAATTTCTTATAGACTGACATATTTATCGGAAAAGTACCGATAGGTTTTTCCAGCACGACCGAGGGCAGAGCGAACAAACAAGATTTTCCTTTCTTGAAGATTTGCGTATCGCCGTCGCTGCACGTGCAGTTTTCCGCGCACGTTTCTTGATAAATATTTATCGGCGGTAAACTCAGTATCTGAGCGAAATAATTAGAAAATTCATAAATTGCTGTTAAAAAAATCGAATTATCTTTGGAAAAATTTAATGTATATTATTAGTTATTAACTTGAAAGGAAACGCAAGTCGTGACCGGGAGCATCTCCGAGTGCATCGCCCGAATCGAGGGTATGTTGACCCGATCTACGAGAAATTCAGCGAGAAATAGCTGTTGCTCGCTGTCACCCATTTTTCTTTACTTCTCATCTCACACTCTGTCGATTTTTCATCGCCGAGACCGACGATAATAACCAATAAAATGAAATATATCGGCAGACAATTTTGACACATTTGCATGATAACGAGAACAACTTCAGATCGTTCGAAAGAAAATAGATGAAAACACGACAAAAGTTTTTTATTCGAACTTTGATCGTGAGTCAGAAAATTGTTTGCTCTTGTCTTCGACTCGATGATTTTCTTCTCGGCGGTTTTTTAGATATTGAAAAAAATTTATTTCTTTTTCTTCTTTTTGCCTTTTCCTTTTTTGCCTTTGCCTTTGACTTTTGCCTTGCTCTTTCTCATCGATTTCGCTCTACCCGCAGCCACGGCCTCCGCGACCATTTTCAATTCCTCCTCGTCCTCCTCCGTTTGCATTTCCCTCGTCTCGTATCTGATCGGCGGTCGTCTCTCCGGTCCCTTCGGCGTTCTCATCTCCAACTGAATGTCCGATTTCTCTCCCGCCCCGACAAGGCCCTTCTTACCGATCCTCAGGATGAAAACGTCGTGTTCCGGGTCGCAATCCTTTCCGGACTCGGAGCCGATCGTCACGCACGGGTCCTTCCTCCTTCCGTCGGCATCCTCGACGTCCAGCAGGCCGGAAACCTTGAGAACGACCGCTTTTCCGCACGGCTCGCTCGGCCCGCGGCTCGATTGAATCGGCAAAGCGTGAGTCCTCGCGCTCGGATGCTCAACATCACCGATATTCGGCATCCTCGTCGGCGATGGAATTTTGCTCCGCTGAGCCGAATCCAGAGGATCCCAGGGCTGGGTAAATACTTTACCGTGTAATATTCGTTTCAAAGCGTCGTCGGGCTCACCGCCGGATCTCTCCTCGCGCTGATAATTCGGCCTCAAGCCAGCGCCGCCGATTTCGTCGCACGGAGAACATTTGTACCGTTGCGGCATGCAGACCTGACAAGCGTCATTGTCCTCCTGCACTTCCTTGCAAATGTCCAATTTGCTCGGACTTATCAAACGACAATCGTAGGCCAGCTGTCGCTCGTCCTTCTCCAGACTCTTGAAAACGAAAGATTCGTCCTCGTCCTTCGGCGCTTCGATCTCCGTCACGATCGATTGTCCGAACCCGGAAATTCTCACGTAAATGTCGAGACTTCCGGTCGGACGATCGTCGACAAAAAGATCGACCTTGCCCTCGAATGTCTTCGGCGGTGGATAATTCGTGTGAGTCGACTGGATCATTTCTTTCCTCAGGGCAGCGAAATGTTTGCTCATGTCGATCTCACCCCGGCCGACGACGACGTCCGGTCTCATGTCCTCCGGCATTTTTTTCTCGACGGTCAGACTCAGCACGAAGTTCATTACCTTGTCCGTCACCGACGCGCGATCTATGGCGAACATCACCGAGCGACCCGAATTGAAAGTCTCGACGTAATCGGCGATCCCCGCCTGCGGCTCGAACATCAGGTCGACCGGGGTCACAGCTATGTCCTCGTCGTCGAAGTTCAAAAACTTGGCTCGAACTCGCGTCGGCACGAAGAACATCGCGTTCAGTTTTCCCAGTCTCTCGCCGCTCACGCGGTAGACGAAAAATTCGAGGAGGAAAAGATACTGCTCATTCTCCTCCTTGGGAGGAGGATCCCGGTTGCCAAAAGTCTCCGTCGGTTTTATGAGAGACATTTTTCCGATTTTTTTTTTCTTTTCTATTTTAACTTTTGATTATCTCCTTGCTATCAGTTTGGGCGCTTGAAAATTCTACTCGATCAATTTGTTCCGCATGTTTTTATTATTTTTTTCGTTTTTGGAAAAATGTAACCAAAAATTTTTCTCGTGACAGGAGAGCAAGTATCATTTTTTTGTTTTTCGATCGGTGACGTCGAGATTTGCGAATTCTTTTAGATTAAATTTTTGATTTGTTAGTTTAACTTTTCGCGAATAAAAACGAATTCAAAATTGCTTGCCGAGCGTTGGTTCGTTTTACCTTCGTCATCGAATAATTCAGTACGTTTTCTGTCATTTTTCCTCTCTGTACAATCATAATAAACGATATTGTATGACACAAAAGTTTGGATACTTCAGCAGCTCGAGGATATCCGGGAATTTGCAGCGTCTACGATTTTTTTCATTCTTTTCAACAGAGTTTAGGAAGAAAGAATTTCCTCGCAATCTTCGTTTTCGATGGATTTCCAGTATCTAATTTCAAAATGTGTACAATTAAAATAATAATATACAGAAAGGTCTTATTAAAATCAAAATTAAAATTAGCGTCGAGGGACGAGAAATAATCACGAGACTCGTGATGAAATTCGTGAGAGATTTGACTCAGTGTTTTACTCTCGGAAAAGAATCAACGAGACAGTGTCTATAAAATTAATTGCCGACCACTTTACTATAAATTTTGTACAGACTTTCGAGGCCTCACGATAATCGGCCCTCATCAATTTATTCGTCAAATATTTGGTCAATATTGATTACGACATATGCGTATATTTCTCTCTTCCTCATTCCTTCTGCTCTCCCGCTTGAAGTCAGGGCCTACTGTCAATTCAGCATTTAAGTCCACGTGTAACGTAGTAACATGATTCCGTAGTGAGTTCGAGTTGCATCAGACGGGAACAGAGCGAGAACTTGACCGTATCGAGATGCAAATCATTTATTTTTATTTTTATTCATTTTTAAAAAGAACAAATTCTCATTGACAATTTATACTCATTTTTTCCGACGACCATTTTCATTCAAATTTTAATATTCAAATTATTTTCATTCATATTACTATTTCCATTCGAAAAGAAAAAATTCTTTTGGCTCACTTTATTGTAATTTTTCTACGATCATTATTGGCGTTGGCGAGCGAGCATTTTTTTTTCTTCGGACTCTGAAGAGATGACGTAACGCGTAATAAATTCGAGTTCATTGATTTATGGGTGTGAGAGTAAGAAAGCAATGCTTTGTCGGATTGTCGACCCAGAGCGATGTACAATATATTGTTAATTGATGTGCGAGAGAAAAGGAAGAGGAATCATTGAACTTGAATCAATGATTCGCAGTGAGAGCGAGAGTGACGGAGGTAGATGGAGGTCAAGGCGGTATTCATTCAATTTCACGATAATTCTTCAACAATAAAAGGTTCTTATACTTTTTTCAATTTCTTTTAAATCGTTAGTTTCTGATACGCGTACTTTCCAATTAAAAATCAATGCCTCACTTTTTGCATTACCGGTTATAAAATTTTTCTGCAAATCATCGATGCTATTTTTCTCTGCTTCGTTTATGGATTTATTGCATTGGAGTATGCATTTGCAAACGTCATTTCCAAAGAAAATCGATATATGTAATTACGGATGAATAGATAATGTAGTCCCTCACGAATAATAAGGTAACTTTTTGCTAAGATTGTTGGAATCCAACCTTTATTTTTCTGGAATATTTTTTAAAAATAATTTTCATATTATTTATTCCTCAATCGACGATAAAAAATTTCATGTGGCATGGAAAAAATTAGAGGCAAATTTTTTATTTTTCTATAATAACAACCTTAAATTGAGACAATTTTAAAATTAATTTTTTTTTAATGCAACGAATGGTTTTTAAAATTGGTAAAGAATTTTAAGATACCGTAAAAAACGTGTTCAAAATTTCAGCGTTTTTTCATCATTCGAAAAAATATTATCATGATGCACCTCCCTTATAAATGTAAAACCAGATTACATGTCTTTTACTTAAATTTTTTGTATATTATTGAATTTTTCTTCCAGCGTTGCGTTAATGATTTTTATTTTCACGCACGCAGTATCCCGCGCGTTTTCTTTCACTCCAAGATATCTGATGAAACGTGCAGTGTGCACACCACGTGTCAAACAAATTCCAGAAAATGTTCTCAGAACTTCCTGACTCGTATGACGAGAGAAAAAAAATGCCACCTCAAATACTGTCTCGATAACGATTTTCAACCTTTTCATCGAAAACAATTTTTTAATATTTTCATCAATTTACTCGGATCTCGCTATGTAGTTATTGATCGTAAATATTTTTTCCCCTCCGTATTTTCTTATGCAATCGAAAACTACGAAGTTGTATTCGAGACACCTTCAATTATGTCGTAAAAATAAAAAATCAACTCCTTTCGAAGTCATACATTCGTGGTCTCGCCGGCCGACCAATTTCCTTTTCTATTTTTTCTCAGAAGCCACGGGAGCGTGGATTCCTCGTGGCGTCGGGACGTCGCGCCCGCCGCACCACCGTACACCCATATCAACATCGAGCAACCACTTCCACTTTTGCGCGCGCAGCTTTTTTCCCTCGCTCGTCCCTCTCTCGCGTTCATTTACTCGTTCCCTCGGTCCGTCATCGTCGGTGCAGAAACTTTGTTCAAAATATGTAGCGCAAAAGTCTTCTAAATTGCTTCCCAGCTGACGAAACTCGCATCAGTCCAATTGCACCATGCTGTGAATTTTTTAAAATTGTTCCGTTAGGTCTGCGACTGCGCGCGGATTTCAGTACGAAGAGCGTTAATTGTTTCTTTTTTCTAACCTGAAAAAGGATATCTGATCGATGAGGAACTAAATTCGGAGAAACGGAGCTCACGGACCTTGAGAAATACCGGAAACGATAAAACCGAAGAATTTCCCGGTTTTGGGAAGCAAAATATTTGTCCGACGAAGATCTGAGTAGGGTCAGTCTCAAATTACGCAAGGATCTGATCAGGTCAACGTGGAGTAAACTTTGACGTCATATAGCGTTAAAAATTTAACTTTGAAATCTCATTTCTTATGTTTACATGAATAAAGCATTGCACCTCAAAATAGTATGAATTTTTACATTTTATAGCTCGAACAGTTTGAGTAGTTACATTTTAATCAGGTACACTGTAATCAGAGTCAGATGTAAATTTTTCTAATCGCTAGAATATGTTAATAAACATGAAAAGTACAAAAATGTTAAAAGCGACTCGATCAGATCAATCTGAAGTGAAAATATCGACAATATATAACCTCAAAAACATTAAAAGCTTTAAAATTAGGATTTCGTTCGTTTACATCAGCGATGGAGCTTTACACGAGCTTTACACCTCGAACATTCAATTGTATCGAAATTATCTCAGCGGCATGATCAAGAAATTGTAAGATAAAATAAACTTCTTCAGGACTTGAACATGGTAATTGGTAAATTTTGAAAGTACGTAAAACACGAAGAAAATAGAAACGTTGAAAGGCTCGTCCGAACGTTTTTACCTCCCCAACTCCCACTTTGTTTCTCGCATGAGCGACGCGAGCGCCGACGTGTGGGTGTTGCGCGAGGCGCGACTCACCCCTCTCTCCGCGACTTTCTTCCTCACCGATCGGGGAGGGAGAAAAGCGTCACGGAACGAACGCGAGCGCGAGCCAGTCTCCCCCCACCCGACTTCGATTCTAGATCCTCGAGCGGCTCTTCGCGCCGCTACAAAGTGCATTTGCCGGCACGCTCGCCAACTGGTAGCCTCGCCGCGAAACTCGTCCGCAGTACGAGTTTCAAATTTATACACATTTTATACAATTCTTTCTTATTCTCTTCCTCTTTCTTTTGACGTGTAACGTCTTTTTCTTCATCATCTTCCATTCGGGATATTCGCCAACGTTTTTCTTACTCTCTTTATTCCACTCGGTTCGCTCTCTCGCGTGTGCTGTAACTTTTTTCGCGAGTGTTTTACCAAAGGTAGACACGAATTTTATTTCTGAAACCAGGAACGACGATCGGTAATTGAGTCGAGGTAAGTTTTATCGCTCTACAAAAAGAATTAAAAGTAAATCGAAAAAACGAAAAGTTTGTGGTTTTATATTTTTTGTCTTCGCTGTCTAAAATTAATCATTCCGTCGTTGAATAATTATTCAATTAATAAAAAGCGGAAGTTCGTCGTGCAGCACGTCTGTCAGTTTTGGATTTTTGTTAAATTTTGAAAGGGCTCGAGTGCCTGGCGGACGGCCATATGTGTTGGTGATAGAAACGGGCCAGAGAGAGGACACTCGCATCAGGTGCAAGTAGAATCGCGTGTTTCGTCAGCCAACCTTATGGCAACGCGTCTTGTACGTTCTCGCGAGAGACCACGTGGAGGAAGCGCGCGCGCGCGAACTCACGGCTCTCTCCCTCTCCCCCGGCGTGTTTCTCCCTATTCTTTTATTTTGCTTCGTCTGGTTCCCAGTGCGGCACACGGCATCCCAATTTTGTCTCGCAACGGATAGGAGAGGACGCGACGCTTTTTCCTTTATAAACGCGAACGGCGATGCTGACGTAACTCATCGAGCTTGCGTCTCGACGTTTGTTGATTCTATCGCCGGTTTGAAGAATAATTCTTGCAAATCTCTGTATGTTTGTTCAAACGGCAGGAATAATGATCGGCTCTCGAATTCGAGAAATAATATTCGAAATTATTCGAAAATTGAAAAAAATAAAAAATCGGGCGTCGGGCGGGCGCTTCGTGCCGAGAGGCGATTACAACGCCGTAAGTGTAATGAGAGAGAAGGAGTGAGGAAACGGGAGCGCACACGACGAGAGGAAAAAAGGGGAAGGAGATAGAAACCGTGACCCCGCGGTATCAAATCGATATTCCAAACGAGCCAGGCCGCTTCGCTCCCTCTCGCTCTCTTCCTCCTTCCGTTTGCTCAACCTGATGTGTGCAACCGTACACGTCAAATTTCGTGACTCCATTGATTTTATTGATCGATTTTTTTCAACGTTACGCCCCAAATAATGCGAGATTATTCCGTAGTAATTTTTTTACTTTTTTCGTACCACTGATAACTTTTTGAAAAAATTCGCTTGGTCGTATTTTTAGGTCAGTTCACGTCAAATTTTGTGAATTTTTTTACTTCATCATAATTTTTTTTAACGTTTTAGAAAATACGAAATTATTGTGTGCGATTTTATTTTTGCTGGAAAATCATCTGAAAAAATTCATGAGCAGTGCATTTGGTTTTTGTGTAATTTTACTTCAAATCACGTCAAATTTCGTAACTCGATTGATTTTATCGATCGTCTTTCTAAAATTGAACCTTTCGCAGTAACTTCGCTTATTTTTGTCTCAAATCGTTTTTAAAACTAAAGCCCAAAAAATTCATGAGGCGCCTCATTATATTTTAAAATATTCCAGAAATTGATAACGCAAAATGATAAAACAAATTTCTCCTGAATAATCAATGATAATTGATTTGTTGCATAAAAAATTGACAAACAGCTTGCATTTTTTTGCGAGAGAATAAAATAAACATGAAACGGTTTGAAAATTTTCGAAATCGAGTCGCGGTAATCGTCTCCAGACCTAGATATCGCGATTTCGTTGAACGTGGGGTTGGGAGTCATTTGAATTTCGAGGCTAACGTGTACTCGCGTCGGAGCCAGGTGGGTTTGACTGTGTGTCGTATCTATCGTATGCTCGTGATATCCTCAGTTACGTAATCGTCGTCACGCGTCGAGCCTCCTCTCGGTAGTTATTAATAAAAAGAAATGCTAACGGGAAGGTATAAAAAAAGAATATTCGCGGACTGATGGTCGGCGCATTGTGTGCGTGAGAGTCTCATCATCTCGCGAGATTTCCAATGCCACCGCGATAACGCACGTTTTAATGGAGAGATCACAGTCGAGGACAATAGTGCAAATTTTCATAATTGCGTAAACAAACATTTGTCTCTTTTATTCTGGTAAAAAATATTTGTCTCCTGTCGTTTGAAACAAAGAAAAAAACATACGCTTTGGAAAACTTGATCGATGATGATGTCTCCGAGCGACACGCTGAGTTTTTATCTTTTGCGGGAAGGCCATTCTGATAAAAAAATGTAAAAAATAAAGAAAACGAGAATGAACCGAAAGAAGAATATTTTTTTTAGTTTAACTGACCTAGCGAAACGAAACGACGTCGTGATATTTCTATCGCGATTTTGATTAAAAAAATAAAATTGACAAAAAAATTATTTCGGCCTGATCCAGCGAGACCATCAGTAACGAAAAAAAATGAAAATTAAACGACGAAAAAATAAATTTGCCTCGATTGCTCCAGCGAATCATTTTCGTTTTCTCATTTTTTTTACAGTTGTGATGGCAAAAGTTAAAGCTGATGAAATCTGTAAAAAAGAAATAATCAAAAGATCGAAAAATTAATAAAAACGAGAACAGAACGAAATGACGAAAAAAATGTTAATTCGGCTTAACTGACCTAGCGAAACAGATCGATCTTCGTGTTCCCGTTTCTTTCGCAATTCCGCTGTGTTGACACCAGAGATAGAGAAAGTGAGATAGAGCGTAAAGCACTCATTGCCAAAAGCGTTCCCAGAGCGTACTCTTATCCAATTTTCTCACAAGCCCCAATCACCTTATTAATACAACGGAACTTCTAAATTCGTTAATTTTTTATAATAACCTCGTTCTCCAACGCGACTCCACTTATTTCCTGCAATTTGCAAAAATTACGGACTCTCGTCAGACTCGTTAGAAAAACGTCACTGGAATGCTCAAAAAAAAATCGAGATCGATAAAACTAAGCTCGATCGACGTGTTTTTAAATTTATTTTTAATCTCGTTAAATATTCCCGTTATCGGCGACAACGTGACGTAAGAATTTGAGACACGATAGAGGGATGAGAAAACGTGGGAGAGTTAAAGCGTCACGTACTGAAAAAAAAAAAATGAAAAACAGATTGCAAAATTAGTATACAAAAGAGTCATGAATAAACCAGACGTAAATAAAGTGGGAGTAATTTTTAGAATAGGTTAATTTGACGCGTAAATTTGTAAAAGTCGATGGCGCGCTCTCTCTCTCTTCACCTTTTCGCGCAACATAATTATAAATAACTCGAACGACGTTCCTACCGAGCTTTTGCGTAGGTGGTGAACGTTAAGAGATGAGTAAGACGCGATAGGAAAAAGACCCTCATCGTTTCGAATTTCCCTTTCATGAGGATGCATCGAAAAAACGGCCAGGGACAGAGAGAGAGAGAGAAGGAAAGAGAGGCGAATGAAGAAAAAAAAAGAAACTGAGCGTGACGTCTGGCGACGTTCTATTTTCACTTGCTCTCTTTTCTTGTCTCTGGCTCTTCCTCTTTATTTTCTCTCGACTCGCTTTTCCAGTCAATAGAAATTTCGGGATGAATCATTTAACCGTTTTATTTTTCTGGATTGCATCAGCTGTACAGTTTGAAGTTCAATAAAAAAGGAGAAACCGACGATCCGTGACAAAATGTATTCCTAAAAAAAAAAGAAATTCGTTTCCTGAAAATATTTGACGCTTCTGGTTTTCATTTCATTCAGCGAGATACACAAATAATTTTTCTTCATTGATGGAAATTTGGAGGAAGTCATATTTTTGTTTGCTCGGAGGAAAAGCAAATACTCTCGTTATCGGAAATATTATTTTATTCTCGTACGATTTGCTTAGCGCGGAAGTGACAATAATGCGTTGTAAGAAAGAAGCCACAGAAACGCATCTATAAAAAGACATATAGAACGGATGAAAGAGAGAGAGAGAGAGAAAGAGTGAGACACGCAAAAAAGTTTTACAGACTTCTCGATAGCAAAAATTGCGTAATCAACAGTATGAGGGAGAAACGAAATGAAAAACAAAAATCAATCGAATCTTCACGTTTTATCGAACGTTCGTACGCCCTCGAAAATCCATCAGGAAATGAAAACGCTGCATCGCAGATCGACGTTATTTTCTATTTCTACTTCTCCGACGTTCGCTCAATTTTTTTTTTATTCTACTCTTTTTTTGGGATAAATTTTAAAAAAAGTTGAGTAATGGGAATAAAAATCGGAAGCGCGTGCGTGAGAAACCCGAAAGCTTCGCCACGTTATCTTATCACGGATTGACCTAGCCATCTTTCCTGCGTCACTCACATTCGAATCTGCATACATACATATTTTTCATGTACCGTATGCCCCGGAAACGTACCCATACAAAAGTACAATTATATATACATATGAAAAGCATTATTGATCTATAAATATTGTTATAAGCTCCAGTCCAAAAATAAATGCGAATTAATAAAATTCTTAATTTACTATTGGAATGATTTTCGGTGGGACACAAATTTGCTCTTTTATTCGAACCCAACACGTGTGATAGCACGTTGCACTTCATTACAATGATCAAACAGAAATTGAAAAAAAAATTACGAATCAAAACAAAAACATTTTTAAAATGTCGTGAAAAGCTCGAATGCTAAAATAAATAAAAACTGAAAATTTATTTACCAGTGAGATGATTTTGATGATTGATGTACCGATTCATAATTTAATTTTGATATACTGATAATGAGATAGATATGACACAAATTAGTTTCCTCGTTCGGAACACCCAGTATACGCGTGATTCCACATTGCATTATTTACAGAGTGTAAAGTAATATGAATGGTCAAGGTACTCGTTCGGAGTGTTCGACGCGGGCATAAAATTATCGGTCAGAAGTTGAGGACAAAAAAAAGCCCGATTAAGGAGGAGAAAGAGAAACCGGATATGATAAGAAGAACTTTAAACGTTCGCTGCTCTTTTGCTTTCGATCCGTCAGTTTTGACGGGCGTTTGACGATTCTGGGCTGAGAGTTATCACCCGCGAGTATTTTTCAACAATTTCATAATTCGTCATTCACGCTCTGACTTTTTTTTATTTTTCTTCTTTAAAAAATGAAGCAGTTCTAACCAGCTTCTGGAAACGATTTCGTAAAAAATTGACATCTGGGTCACACGATTCGTTCTGTTTCGTATTCCCTTTTTCTCAATGCGATGAAGAACATTTTGTCTTGAATTTTACAAAGAAATAAAATAGAAAATATAGTAGAAAAAATTGGAAGAATTCTTCTCTAGAGCGTTAGCCAGAGAGTGTAATAAAAACCGTTCGAAAGTACCGTTACTGCGGTTCGTGTGCGTAGGCGATCTCTCGTTAATTCACATTGTTCAAAGTGTCTCTGCTGATGCTTCCTTCGCTATTACTTTTTTCTCTATCCTGAGGAATCATTCCAAGCGAATGAGAGCACGACTGTCCACTTTTCATTCGATTTTTACCGACCGAAAAATTCGTTTTATCTTCTTAACGAACGGATTGAAAAAAATAATCTATTTTTATGTTACAAAAGAGTGCAGTTCGCAAAACGCTGATTCACGAAATTTGGCAGTCTCATGTTTTGGTATTTCGAAACAGTTTATATTTGTAGATAATTTTAAGATCCAAAGAAGGGAATATCAGTAAAAATCCAAGATGTACAAAATTCTTGAACAAAAAGAATTGGCAGAATTGAATCTCTAAAAATAGAAAAGTAAGGACAGCAAATTGTCATTTTTGTTTATTTCAAAAAATTAGATAAATAAAAATAAATTTCAACTTAGAAATAGGCAATTAAATAAAAAAAACCAAAATAGGTAAGCAAAATTCGAATAGAAAAAGATTGAGAATTGCGAGAATCAAGTGACTCTGTAAAAAATGTATACGACACGTAGAGTCTCTTTATTTATGCAAAAAATTCATCTTTAAAAATAGAAAAGTAAGAATCGAAGAGAACCATTTTTGTCTCTTACAAAGAACTGGTTTTTGCTCCCTCCTTTCTCTTTTTCTCCTTCTCTCTTCATATCTTTTTGTCTTCTCGGCGCTTTTTTCCGTGACGTCCCTCGTTTTGCTCTTTTCACGCCACTCTATTCAACGATTCCGAGGTAAATTCAATCATCAAGACTGACTGACTCGTGAGAAGAAATGTATCTCGCGTTTTTTTAAACTAGCTCCAATTCGATGAAAATATTTGAAACGAGAAGTTGATTTCTTTATAAACGTTCCAGATAATTTCGTCACACGACAAATTAATCTGCTTAAAATAATTATTTTAATACCTGATTATCACGTTCAATCATTATTAATCCTCCGGCCGATTTTAATCTTGGATTTATATAGATTTGATCGCCAAGTGTTCAATCGAGGATGACTTATCAGAATAAATTGTTATCATTGTGTATACAGAAATAAAAACTATTGGGGGAATTTGGAACAAAATTATTACACGTGTCACAAGTTTTATGGTCCATTCTTGTACTTCTCAATTTAAAATTTAAGACATTTGAAATTCAGCTCACTTTGCATGAATTTTCTTTATCAAGAAGTATCAGAAATTTCAAATTTAACACGGTAACTCTGAACGAGTTCAGCATTTTTTAAACTTTTGATACATATTTGTTTTTTAATCATTATAATTAATGCAATTAATTTTTTCACACGCGATAAATCAATACGAGCAATGTGATAAACTGATCGAAATATTAAATAACTTGACCAGTGATCTCTGAATTATATTATAGATAAAATTGTTAACGTTATCGCATTTGCGGCCAAACAGATCAATCACATTGAAAAATATCAAAGTCTAATATTTTTTATTCGTTGATTATCTTTGTATAGCTAACAGTAAAATGATAAATTAAATTACAAAACCAAACATCAACATGTATTTTGACTTTTCGTTCGTAAATAATACGTCATACATGTAATTTTGAACTTCGCTCACGATGCGGGTATATACATTATACTCGTTGAATAATAATTTTTCCTGCTAGGTGCGCAATGTCCGAACAGTAGTCAATCACTTATTTCATCAATGAACACGTTTCTCTCGGATAAGATAACAAATCGTCTCAATTTCTTTATCACGATTTCAATTTTTGTTTAATTTATATTAATATCTCCATATCGTTTTTATTTTCATTTCAGTTGGAGGAGACAGAAGAATCAAATCATTTTAATCAACAATGGTGAGTCTGGAAACGGATAAGATATTTATTTATGTGAAATCAAGATTGATAAAAAAAATGTAGGGCACAGGAGAAAAAAAATTATTGCAAGCATGCATAAAAAAAAGTAAAAGTTTTCAAAAGTCGTAATTAGAATTTATTTGATGAATACATTTTTTTTGTATATCCAGACGGAAATGAATAACAAAGGTCCAACGGAGTTGGACACATTCTTACCAAGGGACGGATCCAGCATAAAAGATGGAGCCCTTTCAGCCCAGTGAGTAAAAAAAAAATGTTTATTTCTATACGAGGATTCCGTTCATTTTCGTTCAGCCTGAATTACTCGAGATGAAAAAAATATGAAAAAAGACACGAATTATTTCCTTGACATTTATTTTGTGAATACAGGTGCGAGAAGAGTAAATATCGAGACGAAATAATTTTGATCGACACAGAACGACGTATACGCGCCTTGAAGAAAAAGAGAAGAAAAAGTCTGCTTCGCTTTTCGCGCGATAAAAATTAAAATAGAAAATAATACACCGTTCACTGTCATCGATGTAAAAATATTTCGCATGTTTTCTGGCAATTAGCTTAATTTGAACGTGTCATTCAAGAACTCAGGCACAAAAACCGAGGCATGCGTGAACTTTGTTTTTCCTCAGTTTCATTTTTTCCTGTCCGCTTGGCAGATAAGAATTACATTTACTACGTAGATAATGAAGAAACGAGCATATGTAGCAATAAATTCGCTTTAACTACGATGAAATATGACGGATAGAATTTGAACAAGAATTTTTTCCAAATGTAAAAATTACAGAAAAATGGTACAAAAATTTACGACGAATTCAGTACAAGGATGACGAAATATTAAAATGTCTCCCATATTCTCACGAGTCTTTAGCGTTGTTGAACATTGCGCGCTTTTCCTTTCGTGTATGATTGCATAATAATTGCACGTAGCTTAATTAAGAGCATTCGACGAGCGCGCTTTTTCCCCTCTCTATCAGCGAAACGATTTACAATCAAGTCGCAATATTTATCAATCGGTGATTGTCATCGCGACATTAATTGCAAGATCGCTAATCGATAAAATGCATCATCGATCATTGAGACGTTTTTTTCGATTCACACGACTTTTTTTTTCTTTTATCGATTTTTATATGGATTCGTATTATTAGTGAATTTTTGAAAATTTTTAAATATTTTTCTTTTAATCGTACGATTTTTATCATTTTTTTAAATTTATCAATAAAAAATCATCGGGAGCTTTCCAATGACCTCAGACTCAATTACGCAATCGATCGATTAATTAATAATGACCCACATTTCACCATCAATCTGATCATTTACTTTTTACACTTATTTTCATTTATCTATTTTTATCGCTTTGATATTTTATTGATGCATCTGTAATAGATTAATTTTGTTTCCTAATTTTTTTTGGATCAATCGATAAAAAAGAACAATCAAATGTTTCGTTAACCTCAGGCTAAATTACGCGATTGATTGATTAATTAATGATGACCTAAATTTGAACAATTTGATAAAAATAAATTGATGATATTTGTACAAAAGTTCTTTGTTATCTTGAATGATGATCTCAATAAAAATATTGAAAGAGAGTACAAGTTCTGGGATTATTTGAATCCGATAAAAACACCGCAGTGGCAGATTATACAAAATGAATCCTCGTTGAAAAAGTAAATCGTAAATAGATTTGTGGAAAATAAACAGAGTTTGCGACGTTTATCCGTTGACGCGATGATTGTCGATTATTTTTACTCATTTTCTTTTCTATTGTTGACAAGTGCCTTGTTTGTTTGCATTGCAGATACAAAGTGCAAGTAACGCCGAGAGACTCCGAGTTGGGTTCACCTGACTCGAAAAGTTTTGATCCGTTCATCGAGCGAAAAGTCGCCAATCCAACGACGTGAGTTTTATACTTGAAATAAATATTTTTTTACGTTTTAATTGAGATGCGTTAATATATATTTTTTTCAGGGATTGCGATACCTTGACACATTTATTGAAAGCGTCACTCGGCACCGGGATTCTCGCGATGCCAAAGGCATTCAGTAGCGCCGGCTCGTTACTCGGTATTATCGCGACGATGCTCGTTGCCTTTGTATGCACCCACTGCGCATACATACTCGTGAGTATTCTATTTCATTTTCCAAGATCGAATGGTTTTGAGGTCGAAACTCGTCAGCTACGAGTAAACAAACAGTATAATAGATTATACGAAAAAATACAAATGAGGATCCTTCGTTTCGTCGTTATCTTCATTATTTGCTCTTCAAAATGATTTACTTCATACTATTTTTTGTTTTTCACATTTAAGAAGTCGTCCTTATCTTTTTTGATTTATAACTTTTTTTTTCGTACTGTAATACATAATTGCATTCACATCATAGTTTGGATAGTTTAATTATTTTTGTCTAATTCATATCGGATGCACATTTTTTGAAAAAAAAAAAAAAAATGATTTTTCAACCACGAAATTTGTTTGCAGGTCAAATGTGCTCACGTTCTTTATTACAAAACGAGACGATCGGAAATGAGCTTCGCGGATGTATCTGAAGCAGCTTTCGCCACAGGACCCCAATGGGGAAGAAAATTTTCGGTACCATCGAGGTAAGAAAAATTGAAGTAAAAATTCGCATCAATCTACGAAGTCGAAACGTGAAAAAATAAATATTTCTCTTTATTTTCACAGATATCTGATTCAGATAAGTTTATTCGCGACGTACTTCGGTACTTGCAGCGTTTACGCTGTAATAATATCAGCGAATTTAAAACAAGTGGTCGATTATCATTTGGGCGACACGACCAACGAGAGACTTTCCATACTGATACTTTTACTGCCATTGATTCTACTGAGCTGGGTACCAGATTTGAAGTGGCTCGCACCAATCTCCATGATCGCGAACGTATTTATGGCCGTTGGTCTTGGAATTACGTTTTATTATCTCGTATGGGATCTTCCACCGGTCAGCTCGGTTCCTCTTGTCGCACCAATTTCTCGTTTTCCTGATTTCTTCAGTATAACGATATTCGCGATGGAAGCCATCGGTGTCGTGATGCCCCTCGAAAATCATATGAAGACACCTCAACATTTCGTTGGAATCTGTGGCGTCCTCAACAAAGGAATGTCCGGTGTAACTCTCATTTACATCCTTCTGGGCTTCTTGGGCTACGTCAAATACGGCGATGCCGTCGAAGGCAGTGTCACCTTGAATCTGAATGTCGAAGAAGTGTGAGTTCAGCTGGATTATTCGTTTTAATTATATATTCTTCTCATCTTTATGATCATTCGATTTTATTTTATTTATTGATTTATTATTTTGCAGACCCGCTCAAGTTGTTAAGGTTCTCATCGGTCTCGCCGTATTTTGTACCTTTGGACTTCAATTTTACGTTTGCTTGGACATTGCTTGGAGCGGTATCAAAGAGAGATTCCAGAAGAAACCCTTGTTAGCCAATTATGTGCTTCGTACGGTGATGGTGGCTGGATCTGGTCAGTATTTGTCGAGAAAATTAATTTTTTCGTTCAAAAATCTAACAATCTTTATTTGTACTTGTTCCTGTCATACCTGTACTCATTTTTGAATACGTTTATAATTTTAAGTTTTTCTTTTGCAGTTTTGCTCGCGGTTGCAGTACCAACGATAAATCCATTCATCGGTCTCATCGGAGCTTTCTGTTTTTCGATTCTTGGTCTTCTCATACCAGTATTCATAGAAACCGTGACTTACTGGGACGTAGGATTCGGCCCTGGCAATTGGGTTGCCGTGAAAAACGTCATAATCACGATAATCGGAATTCTGGCCCTCGTGTTCGGATCTCGTAGTTCAATCATGGATATAGCTAAACTTTATATGCCCACCGATGCCATACATCCGAATTCTACCATAGCGAATGTGTCATCGATCGCGAATACGACGGCGAATACGATGGCAAACGGAATTTTGACATTGCTCGCGAACACGACGACGAATACGACGGCGAATACGATGGCAAGCGGAATTATGACGTTGATCGCGAATACGACGGGAAACGGAAACACGACGTTTGGAGTTTGAGCGAAAATCGTAGGCAAGAATGAAAAATGACTCATCGAGGTGATGGAATATTCGCGAAAGTTCCTCCTAGCTAATAATCGTGATTATCTTTAAATCACGAAAACAAAATTTTGAATGATAATCATTTTACCAACGATTATAACCTCCATCTCGTTTCTTTTTTATTCGAGACTGGTACGGGCGCGTGTTCTATAAGCATTTATCAGCACAAACGTGTGGCTTCGTTCTGTTACGTGCGTCAGTTTTCATACGCAGTCTCTCCGTTTGACGATTCAGTCATTCAAAATATTACTTACATAGATTTTATTATTATTATTATATTATTATCATCATCGTCATTATTATTAATATTATATGTGTATATATATCTGCATATTGTACATATATATATACATTTTTTAATGTATAAAAAGGGTTGCCTTCATCAAGCTTCAAGTCCAATCAATGAGCTTGTAATACGAAAAAAATATGAAAGTAATTAGTATAACTAATTAGTATAGAGGAACGTTCTTATTTTACAGCACAAAGTTAATTGAAACGATGAAAGTAATTTCGGAAGCGTGGTCAATTTTGGAAAAAGTAATCCTTGAATCATTGTTTTGTAATTTAACATTTTTTTCTGCATATCTCGACCTTTTTACAAAAACTTGGATTGGTGATCAGTATGCGTGTTCGTGAGCTGAATATTTTTCACATCTGAAATACTCATGGTCCAAAAGAAAAGAAAACGAGAATTGAAACGAAACGTAAACTTGGCACAATCAAAAATCTATACAAGGATGTGTGCAGTTTGAACAGTGCGACACGGATTTGTCGTTTTTTTGGTTGATAATAAGTACTTTGTTTTTTTTTATTGGACGAAACTTAAAAAGAGATCATTTTTATCAGATTTGTACATATGACCTTTTATACTGTTTTGCTTCGATGAGAAATCCTCAACTTTTTATTCATTATTGAAACATTTTAGCACGTTTAAATTTGAAGAAGTTTAAAATTGAGAAGCTTCAACGGAATCTCAATAGCTATAAAATAAATAGTTGTTCCATTTATTGAAGAAATTTCTTTGTAACTGTTAAGAGAATAGAGAATTTTGGCGACAATATATCAGGGAACTTATCAGTATTTTTCGAATAACACAATGAAAGTAAAATTGATTGTCGCTTTAACATGTAAAGAAATTTTTGTCAATTCACAGTTGGCTTCTCTCTGTTTATAAGTGAATTAATATTGTTCGGAGCATCTGCAAAGATGATTGAAAATGAAATGAAAAAGGAAAAGAATATAAAAAACATACTGAAAGTACTAGGAAATAAATTTATATTTTCGAAAATTATCCATGAAATACAAAGAAAAGCAATCTATATATTTAGACAATGTACGGAAGTATCAAATTGAAATATACACTATTCATTAACATCATATATTTAGAAAATGAAGCTCAAAACTCTCAAACTTATTTTTCCTAAACCTTATCCTGTAGAATAGTATTAACAATAAGTTATTCATTTTGTAGAGTTAAAATAGAAATTTTATTAATAGTATAATGTACAAGAGTTGAAAGAGATCATAGCCAATAACGTTGCATGATAAGAATTTATTTCTCTAGTGGAGCGTAATTCAACAATTTTTCGATGAGGTCTACATGTCCAAGGAGCATTCTCCGGCAACAGTATCTCTTGAGACCAAGAGCATCCAGAGCATCGCTGTAAGAAATGAAATCAGACACTTGTTAGGGCTGTGTCAAGTAAGAGGTTATGTTATCACGCAGTACGGTTAAATCCGCAAATATTAAATTAAACGAATAGTTATTAAGAATAAAAGAGTCTGTATAAATGTTTATAATATTTTGAACAAAATGAAAGTTCATTCTTGTGAAATTAATGCCTAAATTGATAAATTATGTATCGAAAATAACTACTTACCCTTCGGTGTATTCAGCTTGCAACAAGCCCAAGTAAGCTTCCCATTTGTTGCCAATTACTTTTCCACAAGTAAAACAGCGCACGGGAACAATCATTTTGTATGCTGTTGTTGTATCAACAATTTTATAAAACGCGCACTCCACTGATGCGTTCTGTTAGTGGTGTCGCAAAAGACCGAATACGTCAATCGTCAATGCGTGTGTGTTTTGTGTAGAAAAGTAATACAATAGAAATCTGCGTTACCGATGAAAATTGTTTTTAATTGACTTTTTGGCCACGCGTGGCGCGCCGTATGCTCATAATTCTTTTACATCAAATTTCCGTTGGTATCGGGCAACCGTATTCGTTCTCTTTGAACTCTCAAATGGAGCACAATCAAAACTTGCTAAAATTCCAAATTGCGAAAATTTCATCTAATATTTGTCTCATCAATAAATTTGTTAATAAGAGATTATTTATTTAATCGAATTTTCAAAAAGTAGGAAAGTTTGAGCAGTTTGTGAGTTTTATACTCCCGGAAACTCGCATTCTGTTATGCAACATTTTGTTTATGATTTTAAATTCGATTATTATTGAAAAATGTGTTTCTTTTCCACAACTGAATTCCAAATACAATAATATTGGGCACGTTTAAATAAATACATAAAATTTTGTAATTATCAATCGGTATTGTAATCATCAACCAACATTTGACAATCGTTTGAATCAATTTTCGGATATCGAGTTTTTGTCGATGGAGTTTTCCTGAATTGATCCAACAATACTCGACTGTCACTCCATTATCAATTTTCGTGGACACGTAAACATAGGCCGTATGATCTCCAGCTTGCGCAGCTCACTCTGAGTCAGTCCAAAACGAAATTAACATACATACACGTTTTGACATTAAATCGGAAACAAATATAGTCGATCTTTTAGTTGCTGCTTCTAGCAGCAAAAAGACTAAAATAAGAGTCTCCGTAGTGTTATTTTTGTCCGCATAATTTTTTAATTTAATTTATTCATAATTGATCGTTAACTCGTTCGGTTTTCGGTTCTGTGGACATCAGTTTTCATGAAACCATAACCTACACGCTCTGACGTTCTATCTAAAAAGGGATCGTCGACCTGTATTTGCTTCGAAAATCAGGAAAAAAAGGCGTTTTCCTCGTACTTTAATTTTCCATCGTCATGCATTATTAATTTAATTCTATTACCATTCGTGGTCACATTGTTCTATTGTGCCGAAATATCGCCGTGCACATAACCCTGGCATCGAATAATAAAATATGTTATCTGCAAGAGATATCGGTAAAACCGACTATATCAGTTTAAATATTAATGAAAGTGCCACGTTTTCTCGTGGAACTTCCAAAAGTCTGTGGAGGGTAAGAATCATTTTTTGACCTTGAAACAAAAGTTTACAATTTATACACAAGAACTACATTTTCAATGTTTTTTCTCTTATTTATTTTTAGCAATGGAACCAATTGTCCCGATTTCAAAGAAATGTCTGTTACTTTGTCATTTTGACTGTTCTTTTGGTGATATTTTATCTTATACCGGGGCAGAATAGAATTGCATTATTGGATAATGAAGCAGATTACGAGAGTAACAAAATAGTGACGACAGCTCCAAAAATCGACAAGGCCGGAGAAGATATAGTTGTGGAAAATAATGATCAAGGTGTTGGAGCGGCTGGAGGAGAAGTGATAGAGGAACCAGAATTTCAACCTGAAATAAATCAGGTTGATGATGACCAAATTGGAGAACCTCCGCAGCCAAAGCCTCATCCACAGAAATTTACAGGTATTTTCTATTCCTGGGAGTAATTAAGAAATTATAAAAGAAATATTAACACATATATAACAAATTTAATTAATTTTTTAGGACCACAAAATCCTCGACAAGAGGCTGTTGTAAAAGCTTTTAAACATTCATGGGAAGGGTACAAAAAATACGCATGGGGTCATGACAATGTAAAGCCAATCTCCAAAGGATTCCATGAATGGTTTGGTCTTGGATTGACTATTGTCGACTCACTCGATACTTTGTACATAATGGGATTAAATGAAGGTATTTTTTATTTTTCAAATGTTATAAAGAGTATGCATACAATTGATATCTCAATTATTGGATTTGTTTCAGATTTTGCAGAGGCACGATCGTGGGTTGAGAAATCTTTAGTATTTAGTAATAATAGGGATGTCAATTTGTTTGAAGTTACCATTAGAGTACTTGGAGGTCTTTTAGCTGCGTATCATCTCTCTGGAGACAAAATGTTCCTTGATAAAGCGGTATGTTAATAAGAATTCCTTTGAAACCAATATCTTCTAATAAATGCCAGGCAAAACGCGATTCTATCAACTTAGTATCATGTTCAGGTGATTCAGTCACGTCGCAAAGTAAATTATATTCCAGGTCATAGAATTAAAAGAATAAAATCGTATGCAGGAGTGTTCTTGGTTATGAAAAAATTATCTTAAATACGAAATACAAGGCTGTGCAATTTCGGGTGCACGAAATAGCTCAAAATCTTCGCTAGTATGAAATATAAAAAGAAGGTAACAATGTACTTTTGTCTAAACTAGCTGGATTTGGGAAACCGATCGTTGCCTGCGTTCTCGACGAGATCAGGAGTACCGTTTTCCGACGTGAATTTAGGAACGAGAAGCGCCCACAGTCCGAAATGGGGTCCGGATAGTAGTTTGAGCGAGGTGACGTCGTTGCAATTGGAATTTCGAGATTTAAGTCGGAGTACTGGTCGACCGAGGTTTGAGGTAATTGATGCAACTATATAACTTAATAGATTTTATAAAAAGCTGATAATTTTTTCTTTTCTTTAGGCGGCTGTTGCCAAGGTTTCGGAACACGTGCACAATCTTGAAAAATATGATGGCTTGGTGCCAATATTTATAAATCCGAACACCGGACATTTTAACGAATATTCGACCATTACTCTCGGTGCGCGGGGCGACAGTTACTACGAATATTTATTGAAACAATGGCTACAAACTGGCAGGACAATCGACTAGTAATTACATTATTAATTTTTATTTAATTCCTATCATCCTATCTCAGCCAAAATTGAAACATTTTTTTCTTTTCAAGTTTACGCGACGATTATCTTGCGGGGATTTCGGGCACGCAAAAGCATTTGGTCAAGAGATCAGCTAAGAACAAATATCTCTTCATAGCAGAGCTTGTCGGAGCTTCGAGAGATATGAGACCGAAAATGGTTTGTCAATATTCGCACCATTATTTTTATTTTTTTTAACAGATATATTTTTATTTACATTTTTATTTAGGATCACTTAACATGTTATCTCGGAGGAACTTTGGCTCTTGGTGCTCATCACGGACTCAACGATCAACACATGGACCTTGCCAAAGAGCTGGTTCGAACTTGTTATCAAACTTACGCCATACATCCAACATTTCTTGCTCCAGAGATCACTTATTTCAGTATGATCGAGGTAAGAATACATCGGTCCATAGATTCGATCAAATGTTTTTATTCATTTATTTTTATGTCACGAAGAAACCCGAAGATGAACAGGCAGACAATCAAATCGACATGTACGTAAAGTCGAACGATGCTCACAATCTTCTTCGCCCGGAATTCATAGAAAGTCTCTTCTACATGTGGTACTTTACGGGCAACAAAACGTATCAGGATTGGGGTTGGCAAATCTTGCAGGTACGAGATAAATGAGCCAATGAAAATGAAGGTTTCTTAAAATGTAGGCTGAAAACGTTTTCATATTTTTTAGGGTTTCGAGAATCATACCAAAGTTGAGAACGGTTATACTAGTATCGGGAATGTGCGAAGCGTTCAAAATACACGGCCTAGAGACATGACGGAAAGTTTCTGGTTTGCAGAGACTCTGAAGTACTTGTATCTACTGTTCGACGATACCAGACAGCTGATCGATCTAGACAAGTGGATTTTCAATTCCGAAGGACATCCACTGCCAATTTACGAATCATAACGTACATGCGTAAATGAGAATGTGATTGGATTAATGCAAATTTTTGCAAAGTATCTTGTGATTTTTTTCGCTCGGTCCTTTGACGACATACGTGACTTCGTTGACCGTCCGCAAAAAAGGTGATAACAAGCAGTCACTAAACTTGGCGGGATTGGCCAGTACAAGAGTACTTCGTCGATCGTTTACATCGATTTTGAAATCGTGGTACTTACACTAGCATTTTTTACTTTAATACACTGCACACATAAATGAAGGGACTACTTATTTTTTGTTAAAAATGTGAGTCACTTTCAAACAGCTGTATCTTTGCAAAAATAGTGAAAGTCGAACCGTGCTATAACCTTTTGAAAGAATCATTTATCTACTTTGAAAGGTACCGAATATGTCTTTTATAAATTGGGATACCAAAGAATAAAGATTCATTGACTGAATAATTGTAACAAAATCTTGATATTAACACTTATTGGATTGAAGAGCTTCACCAGCTATAAAAAATCTTTTTTATATTTGTTTATTGCACAATTTCATTTAAAGTACAGAAGATACTGAAACTAATTTTTGATGACTTTGTAATACAACAATCTCTTCTCAATGGTTTGATTTTCCAATATGTTGTTCATAATGCCATCGTAAGATGCATATGATATATATTTATATCAATATTTTTAAAAAATGAAAAAGTGGTTTATGTGCCCTATAGATAGATTAAGAAATTAGAAAAATCGTCATATTCGAGTATATAAGAGTACGGTAGGGCTCGAGCAATTTTCTCTTTTCCTTTCATACTTGTCTTCGAATCGCTACCGCGTCTCTTGATCTGAAAATGACTTCGCGAACAACATATTCATAAATCGAATCTATTGAAGAGAAGTCGTGATATTGGATTATTACCCAATTTCTTTATGAGTAACTTTCAAAGTAGAAGGTTGACTCATTAAGTTGCTTTTGGATTTTTTGACTCGAACTGTTTCAGACGAAGATATAGTAAAAAAGTAACTAAAATTTCAAAATAAAATAAAACGATCCCTAAATTTAAGCGTGTAGTGAATTATTTAATTGAAGGTTGCCAGAAATTATAAATAAAAAAGACAATTCAGTTTTCGGTATGATTTTTAGCACAACGCAGGAATCGTATATTATCTAGTTGTCGTAAAAACGTGAATTCTGATAACTTGCGTAAAAATGTTTATACATAGTCAGAATATTTTCATCGATAGCTAACTTTAAAAGACATTCATTTTTCCAAACTTAAATCATTCAAGTTTGAATGTCACGCATTGAGGTCTTTCAGTAGCAAAAGTGAATATGATAAGAATTTGATGAAATTTGGACAGAATATTGTACGAAAAGTATAAGAATGTTAGTTTTTCAAAAATTTCGTCTTCATACTTGCTGAGTAATTGAATATGAAAAATACCCTTTTAAATATACATATATCTATTCACGTTTACAACTACGTATTTTATTATTCAACTACTCACGAACGATGTGGATTAAAATGTTGAAAAAATTAGTACTTAATTATTTGAAATTGCAGAGCATGAACGCCAAATGTCACCAAAATTTTATCGATTTTCAACTCTTATGTGTTTTATATGAATTTCTTTACACTGTGGTATCGATATTTTTTAACAGCCGATACCGAGGCGCCAAAAAATTCACAATATTTGTGATAACAGTAAACAAAGTCAACGAATATATTTTATTTAAAGAACTACCAAACTTTTTTCAGTTTTCCATCATCAATTACTTTTGTCTCTCACGTGTAACATCAAGATTTAAAGAATCGCTATGTTTTTGATACTTTTATGCAAATATTTTTATCTTGACCATAATGTAACAAATACCTTGAGAGCAATCACAAAGATCACCGGACGCTCAATTTTCCAAATTTATTGATAGATGAAATTTTATTAACAACTCGCCAAAGTGCCATTCTTTTGATCGAAAAAATGGATATCATAATTTTTTAAAGTTCAATTTTTCAATAATGCGGGAGAAATTCATAGCAATCAATTTTTTTCTTCCATAACTTTTCATCCTTGTGATTGCTCTTGAAAATTTCTGGAACCGTCTGATAATTTATAAACCCATTGAGTTTCAAGTGATGTCAATTTTCACTAAATTTTCATCACATATTATGTGTGTGAAAAAGAAATTCAGAAATATTACGTCCGACGTAAAATTATTCTACTAAAATTAACTTCTAAGCATTTTTTGTTCCTTGCAACTTTTCAGACATCACTTTGCAAACATCTTCTGAAGGAAGATTCTGAAAAAGCATTAAATTTTATGGTGGACATGTTTCTGAATTTCTTTTAGACACAAATAATCTGAAGGAAAACTCCATGAAAATTGAGTGAAATTGAACGCCGTTTAAGATTTAATGGGTTAACTGAGCATGACAATTTTTTATTGGACATTTATATTCCATATTTTACAACAAACTCTGAAATAAGAGTCTAGTCGTTGCTACAACTTTTACGATGAAAATAATCTGGAAGGAATGTATTGGCACTTTTTCTTTCACGTAAGGAAGAGAAAAAATGTGCATTTCATAGAAAAATGAAATTACGTTTAACGTTTTCTAGGGAAAATAAAAAAAAATGCAGCAATAATCGGAGTGTGAACGAGGACGAATTTAGTGGAAAATACAAACCACTCTATTGGAGTTAGTTACGAACAAAATAATGGTAATGATCGAATTCAGGGCCTCGATAGATTTTATCTATAAAATTGTGATTGAATAAAAATACGCCGAGATTGTGAGTTTGGAAAAATTCGCGAATTGTTATCGCGTTATTTCCGAGGTGTGGATTATAGTCTAATTAATTGTACATAATAATGAGTGCTCCGAATTTGTTACAGTAATGTAATGTTCCGTAATTTCTTATTGCGGAAATATGTATGCACTCATTCACGTAGACGCTGTAGGAGAAATAAAAATTGCATACATACTCAGGCAGAATACGATTAGAGGGTAATTTTAGAGGGAATATTGTTTATCGATTCTGTCAATTTTGATATATTTTGTACAGTTCGACGTAACATCAAAATTGACAGGATCTGCGTGAAAATGTTTTCAGAATATCGACACTCAATTATACTCGTTCTGTCGAATTCTGGATCATCGTTTGTTTCTATTTTTAACATAAGAGCTAAAAGCTTTGTTGCGTGAAAAATTTAATTTTTTTTTTCAATATACATATTATTCTTGAAGTAACTCGAAAGCCATTGTAGAAAACTTTTTTATTACACATACATCAGTTTACAATAAAAAGATGACTCATGTAAAAGTATAAAGACATTTATTGCAATGCACTATGCAGAACTGGAATGCAATGTAATATGTGATTCGAGTGAATAAATTTTTCGAAAGCATACCGACGTAAAAATGACACAACAATACAGGACGTTTGTTTAAATCTTAAACGCATTCGGTCCCTCAATTATTTTGTGATCAAACAATTTTTATATCTACTGCATTTATCGAAAGATGAAATTCAGATCCGTAGGTAAAAAGTAATTCGTCTACTTCCGGTGGAAGTAGATACTCGCATCTCTCACTTCCGGCTACGACATGCTACGACGTAATCACAGCTACCGCGTAATATCAATTTATTAACAAATATACCACTAAAAAAATATATATGTAAACTATATATTATAGTTATTGTATAGGTACATCAGTATAAATATATATATAAATATATATTCATAAATATATATTTATCTATCTTCGTAAGTAGTCAGATTCGATTGTGTAAAAAGGCAATCAATTTCTTTTTTTTTTTCAATACTCAAGTCTCTTTTTATACTAAAAATTAATAATGCTTAGTTATCATCAGTCCGCAAATTGTAAGCAAAGAATTTACATTATCGTACACTCGCAACATTGCTGGGAATAATACAGACACTTTACGATACAAGGATCATCGTCGAGCTCGTCAACGAGCTTTTTCTCATCCGTGTACTTCCGGTCGTATCCATTTTTCTCGATTTTCGGCTGCGGCTCCGGGGTCGGGAGTGTTTTGTGAACAATCGGCACGGCTTCTTCAATTGAGATTACTTCAGCATCGCTCTCTCCGGATTCCGAGCGCAAAGGCTTTACGTTCGTCACTGTCGGAGACGACGAAGATATCGTCACTTTTCCGTTCAAGCCCGCATCATCAGGAACATCGTACGTGGATGGAATCGAGGCTTGCAAAGGCGGTGGCGAATCTCCCGATCTCATCACACTGTAAAATAAAAGCAAGTATTTTATTATTTTTCAACCCATTCCAGTAAGGAATACTTAATTTTTCTGCTTTTTTAACGATGAACAACCTTTTCGTTCTTTTCTGATTCTATAGGTTATATTTTCGTTATTGTTTTTCGCGGGAAGTCAATCTTGACGTTCACATTTTGACAAGCACATTGAAGAAAAAAATACAGTGTTCATTATGGTTTTGAAAATTCGATTATGAAATTAATGAACGTAATAGAGTAAATCCATATTACTACTTCATCATTAATAAATAATCTTTGTGCTTTATTTTAACTGATAAGTTATCATTGATTTTTTCTCAAAAAGTATTTATGTCAGATGTGGTACGTCTTGGTAAATACTCAAGCAGCATGTTGTTTTTTATTTATATAAGATTTCACTCTAAAGTGTTTAAAGTTAATTAATTACATTATTTTTTATAGAACTTGCAACATGATGGAAGTAAGAAGTGAAGGA
Organism: Cremastinae sp. B BG-2022a; assembly: GCA_030522605.1. Lineage (NCBI taxonomy): Eukaryota > Metazoa > Arthropoda > Insecta > Hymenoptera > Ichneumonidae > Cremastinae sp. B BG-2022a. The sequence continues at coordinate 90,126 of JAPYYX010000017.1, read as the reverse complement.
AGTTGCTCTTGGAAGATTGTGAAGTGGAGGAAGACAGCCCTTATCAGAGAAACCTTGGCATGCGTAGAGTAATGAATGAGGTAGAAGTAATAGTGTCACATTAACAAGCAATTGACAAGGGTCAATGGGACATGAGTAAGTTGACTTGTCTGTAATTTGAGACCCTCTCTCCCTCTTTTTCTCTCTCTCTTCATTTGATAGGTATGCAGAGGAGATATGTAAAAAAATTCTCAGCTCCAGTATGCAAAAACAAGTCATCTGTTTTTGGACCTACCACTTGGCTCTCATGCAAGGATGCATTCTGGCCTTTTCTTCGCTTGTCAAGGTTCCATAAAACGACATCTTATCAGGCACTTGTGTGAGCCCCATTTGACATTCAAAAACAATAATTTCCTCCGAGCAAACTGGTAGTCCCAATGGAGAATTAAAACCTGCTTTTAATTCTCGAACCATTAAAGATGTGAAAAAAATCTTGAGTATCCAGTTTCACGGGATTTAATTCCGAAAGTTATCGACGACACTCTTTGATTTTTGCTAACTTATTATTTTCGCAATTCCTTCGGTTTCTATCGTTTTTTGTCACTGCATTTCTTGTGCTGATAATATCGAAAATTCAGTCTGTTTGTTCAAGTATTAATTAAGGGTCTAACGGTTTTTTTCGATCTATTGTCGGCTTCTTCGACGTTCATGAATATTACATTCTGTGTACGATCTACAACTGTCGTACTAATCGAGGCTAATAGACGTTTAATTTGCCGAACCCATATCTTATCAAACTTTCGATTGCACAGACGTGACGTGACGTCTTTCATAAGCCAACTATTTCAATACTTGCTTTATTTTCTTTTTCAGAAAAAAAGCCGGAAAACTAAACATCCCAGGTAGAAGACGTGGAGCGTCGTCGCCTTCGAGACTTTTTGTATAATGATGAATGGAAGTTTTACGTTGAATGGTACGAATTGAAACGCTGCGAGTAAATATCGCTGCTTCACTGTCCCTTTGCCGTCTCTTTTCCTCGAGTATGTTTAACCGTTTGGGGTAGATTATAATGGGCAGCTGCTGAGTCTACCCTCCAAAAGCGAGCCAGTCAGTTGTAGGCAATACGTCACGAATATACTTGTCGAAAAGAAGAAAAAAATAACGAAATCCTTTTTATTGCACCACTTTTTTAGCCGGCATGGGTTGACTAAAATTGAAGAATAATTGATTTTTGTAGTATTTTCAAAAATAATCAAAGCACTTGATAATAAACTTCAAATTAGTAGCAAAATTTTATTTATACGTAATAAAAAAATAATTCAGTCTTCATTTATAATTAATTGATCCAAAATCTCTATTCATTCACAGATTGGAAAGACTTTTGAGAAAAATATTCAAATATCGTGGACGTGTACCGTGGGCGATCGCGGTCGGACTACATGCCGGCCTGACGTTTTTCACGTGGAGCCGAATTCTTTGGATATTCTTATGGTGGGAGAAGGGAGCCACCAGACCGTACCGAATCCTCATTGGTCCCGTGAGCGAGGGAGTAAGACCGAACGAGTCTCACGGAGAAAACGAAACGAATGGTTTGTTCCTTTTCTCATTTTTTCTTTTTTTGAAAGTCTCGCTCCCTGTGGTAGGTACACAACGAGGTACCGCACGTGTGTTGGCGCAGGCAGAAGTGATTCTCTCGGAGTTCCGAGGACATCCGAGAACAGGCTTGAGAAGTGAGAACCCGCAAGGTACCGTGTGAGAGAGCAGAACGCGGACTGCTCGTTCACTCTGGACTCAAGTCAATTCAGACTTCTCAACTTTGCCTCGCGTCGTCCCCACTTTTTTAATCTTCCAAGAGCAATACTATATGACCTCCTGGTGACCCGTGATCGCAATAAATACCACGTAATTGATAAATGCGATCGTCCCTCGAGTCAAACATTATTGCGATTCTTAGAAAAAATTAAATCGATCGAAACATAATATTCTTTTTCATCTCTCGGCTTAGGTTTGAAATAACTTTTGGTATGTGAGATCTCTTCACCACTTGTATTTCTTATTCTCGGTATACACAATTGAATTGCACACAACAAACACAATCAGAGACAAGGTGCTCAGATAGCTCCATTATTTCTATCTTGCAAATTCGTCGTTTAGCATAACGATGCGATCGATTTGTCGTCATGGACGCTTCGAACAAGGATCGGAGCACACGTACAAGTGCAAAAGGGACCGCTAAAGAATTATAAATATTTTTCTACGCGATAGGAATAAAGTCGAAAAGAATAATGCTCGATCAATATATTCACATTTACATTTCTAAAGGATTGAAAAGAAAAGTTTGAAAAGATCGAGATACTAATACAAACAGAACGAAAGAGTCCCACTGTCCATCGAAAAGTGTCAAGATGCATTACCCTTTTTGAAATAATCATTCATGCTCGAAAGGATCAAAAGGAGCCAGTAAATAGAAATACCTATTACGAGATGATTGCTATAAGCCATTATTTAAATATGATATTCCTTTTATTCAAACTCACTCGTAAGCACCGCGTCGTGAAAGAGGATTTTTCAAACGCATATTATTTCTCTGCAGGTTAAGATGATGCTGGAGAGAACCGAGATTTTAAGCGTTTAGCAAAGTCGAAAGAAGCTATGCTCCAATGTGAACGTTTGGAAGAACTGCCCTGGTGTTGTACACGATCGTTTGGTTCTGCCTCTTGCTCTCCGGGATCGTAACGTACACAAGCTTGGGAGCATCGTGTGCGTATTCACACCGGTACGTGAATGGTGGACAACGGGACAAGAGAGAACGAGCGAGCAAGATAAAGGAGGATGGACGCATGCGGAGAAGAAAGATGGTTACGAGCAAATGAGAGAGAAAGAGACAAGTGAAGGGCAGCAGAAGTCTACTTTTGCCGCTGCCAGAAGATTTCTGAGGTTAGAGCAGAACTCGAACTTATCATCGCATAAAATCATTCTCCTACGCACCTTAATGTCGTAATTAGGGGATTACTGATTCATTGAAAAAAAAGTCGTTCACAATAAGAGCGAGCGAGGATGCCCACACATGACTCTTCCATTTGGCTTTTAACTTCGTGACTGAAATTCTTCTTTTCGTATCGCTATTCACAATGCTAATAGAACCATCAGCATTTACAAGCACGCTCGGGTGCACACAAATTTTGAAATGATTCCCTTTTGTTTGGAAGTTCCGTCCAGAATGCGTTTTACGAAAACCGAAACAAACGGAAACTATTTGGGATATGCGGGCTTTTAGAATGCGACTCACGTACCCTTCTTATCCAATCTACCAATTTGACTCGGGACACTTTTCTAGGCGCTAACGATGCCGAGATGAATAGTAAAACAAGATAATTTTCGAGAAAACAGGAGAGAGAGCTCTCATCGTCAACCTATTCTGAGCATTTTTCTCAAATAAATTCGTTTTGGTGTCAGATTTTATTTTAAATTGAGGGAATTTTCAAATTTTGAACTCACCGTTCATCTTGGTGCTTCTTTTTTCTTCGATTCAACAAAACCCATGTTCTTATATGATGGCGCTTACTGTCACTCGGATTTTTCGGTCTACCGAACAAATTAGCACGACCTCGACTCGAACGTGATCCAGAAAACATACTTTTTCTGTTTTGTCCACTTTCTCATTAAAACGAAGTTCAAGTTTTTTATATTTATTGTCGCAACGAACGTCGTTCAATCAAGTTTTCCTCATGTGACGAGTTTACAACGATTGACCCAGATTTAGATAACGCAGTTCATGAGATTCCGGTTATCGCTTGTTGAAAAATCAAATCTAAATTGTAAAATAATCGAGAACATGATCCAGAAAGATAATATTTTTAACTATTAACGTCACTAAAAAACATCTCAGCGTAAAAATGAACAAGACACGAAAAATAGACGTTTCATCGAGCCGTAACAATCGCACTCTGGAACGAGACTTACGTTCAGTTCGCAGCGTATTTTTCGAAAGACTTGAATAATTGGTAGGGTGGAGGGGCACGAGAACCGGAGATCTATACCGCTCGGTAAAGCAGTTTTTATAGAAATTCCAACTCATATGGCAATGGGATGTTTTTTCCTCGGACGAGATGAAGAGAGTCAAGCGAGGATTTTTTTATTGCAAAGTTTTCATTTCTAATATCAACAACGTGAGAAACGGCTTCTAAATATTTTTCCTCAATTTCCGAGAGCTGGCTTGACCTTTATCAAGCACTCTCCTCTTTTTCAGATTTTTTTTCCTTTTCAGAGACAGACTGTAATTCAACACAGCTTGCACACTGGTTGAATTCCACGCTCGCTGATATTACGTCTGGTACTCGACATCACGAGATCCCTCTGCAATGGAGATTGCGTCAGAGCAACGGGATACAATACAAACGTACGCACAACCTTGCTGAAAATACGAGAGTAAAAACGATCGAGGAAACTCGCGGCGATACTGTGATCTCAGGATGTTACGATGAGACCGTGACTCGCAAACGTTTTGACTTTACGATTCACAGGTGAAAGTAGAAAGTGCTATTCGATACAATAAAATATGTATACCAAAAGCGGGCTGCTCTCCGGTCACGGGTTTCACTCGATTTTATCATTTCCTTCTCGCAAATGAAAAAATCTCTGGTTCAGCCCTGAGCTCATTTTTCAGGGACTTTGTCCATAATTGGCACGTTCTGTACCAACGTTAATGAATTGAAAAATTAATTTTTTATGTCAGGCAAAAACTATCCAGGTCATTTTTGTAAAAATTAACCATTTAAGGTCGCACAAATCGTGAAATCGCAGCACGTTTCCTCGAATGTGTAGGAAAGAAAGAGATAATCACAGGAGCTCACTGAATTATTTTAACCTCTCCTTACGGTAGTTCCTTTCGTAATTGATGTAGTTTCACATTTTTTTTATCAGGTGAAAAATGTCTACGTTAGTGTCGAGTTAGTCATCCGTTCTTTTGTTCGAACTGTATGCCATTGACGTGACGAACATTTTTTACGAAATTCCTATGGCTCGAAATTCAGCACGAATCCAAGGGATCTTTTCTTTTTATTTCAAGTTTACTCGCGTACGTATGCAAATCCCAAAACGATTCGTAAACCGGTTTGAGGGGGAAAAAGTCAAAGTTGACCAAGACCCATGAGCGAACCTTGAGCTTTTGTCTGGTATCGCTTCCAAAGAATTATTATAAAGATCACGACAGGTCTCTGCTTGAATATAATAATTCTTTTTTCGTACTTTTTTAAAGCGTCATCAATATTAATACTTCGTCTCGTAAAATTCAATTTACCGTGCAAATTGAGGAAACTCACGAGCATATCGTCGATATGCATGAATCGCAAAAAATGTAAACAAATATTATTTTTCTTTCAGGTGAGGAAAATTTTACGTCTCCGGAGAAAATATCTACACTCGAGTAACAATTTTTTTCAATTTACCTGTGATTTGCTTTGGACGTACTTGGCTCTTCTCCCGTATAGACATCGGCATGAGTTATGATCGTTGAATCTCTCATCCTGTCAGGTCGGTATCTCGTCGTGGGAATTTTGATATTTTTGCCTTACTTCCTCGCTACTCCAAAATTCATAAATGACAATCGACATTTAAGAAGATCGGTCGCGAGTCAGCTTGTTTCACAAATTTTTTGTTTCTCGCGCTCGCAATCATCGCACATTATCATTATTTGAAAAATAATTTAATTTCTCACGTAAACAGATTAATAAATAGTCATCGATATATGCAGAAATTGAGATGCACGGTGAAAATTGTCTCGATGAATGTGCACTTTGGAGTAGCGTTTAATCCCTCGTGTCATTGTCTCTATCACTCTTCCTTTCTCACTCACTATCTCCCCCTTTGTATCACCTCCTTTTTTTGTCTCTCTCTCTCTCGCTCCTCCGAATATCACGTCGTTTGCCGGCAATCCTCGCCAATAATAACGAACTCGCACACAAGCGACCGAAGCTTCACGACGATTCGACCAAGACTGCGTATCAGCAAAGTTCTTCAACCGTACGCCCCCGCTCTTTCGCGTTTTTCCCTTTCTCTCTGGCCACCTCGACGCTCGTGTGGTTGCCTTACGCATACCTTCATCGGTATAAAGTCAGCATGACTTTACCGATGCACTTGAAATATTATGAAAAGTCTTTTTCGTTTTGACTCTAAAATTTTTCTGGTTCGTTTATCACATGATATGACTGTAAAGATTTAAAATGATTCGTTTGCTTTCAGCGTTGGAAAATTCCGACGGGAGTCAAGATCTATTTTCTGCGTCTCTTTTCCGGGATGTGCGTCTCGTTCGTATATGTGAGAAGGGAAGAGACGAAGTGCCTTTTTGCGTCTTACGGACGTCTGTGTCTCTCAGCATCCCTTCTTCAGATCCGTGCGTCGGTGACTCATCCCTCATGCAGGACCCTCGAAAACATTTCGGGGATTGGCTGCGTCTTCACCCCTCGAGACAAACACATGTAAGCGACTTTGGTGTAAGGCAACCTTTGTTCAGGATAGTACCACGTGGCGGCAACAGAATTCCCAAAATATAAACGTTTTCACACAAGTCCGCTTGTGCGCACGCTTGCACGTTCCAGATCAAGAAATGATCTATCAAAGTTAAATCGACAACCAAAAAGTCATCGAAATGTTTTTATAAGAATTTCGGTTGACATATTTTAATCTACATAATTTCGAGCAATTGGACTTCTTTCTTATTTTTTATTTTCTTATTTTTTCATCTAAGAATTACGTGAACGAACATTATTCAAGCATTTGTATCTACTTGGTCAATAACCAAGAACATTGGTTGCAATTTGTGTTGACTTCTTATGATGGATGTCAGTTTTTTATATGCTCTATGCGTGAATTTCTTCCGCTTCGGTCCGCGAGACACCTCAAAGATTATGTTCGCTCAAATATTATAATCCGAATTGAATGCAAATTCAATCGAAGCAATTCCGAGCTCGTTAACGATGTCGTAAGAAGTTACATTTGATAGCTAATTAATACTCATTATATTCGCAAATGAGAGTATAATTATAGATCACGAACGATGTCGTTGACCATTTGCTGCATCATTTCCTTCTCGTCATGTGTCGCGCCATTCAAAATGAGATTACACAATTATTCTCAAAGTTGTAAATTTATTCGTAGAAAATTTGTAGAATGTTTGTCACCATTAAAGGCACAGCCCTTATCATTTACAAAGAGTGGAAAAAATAACAAGTTTTTATATGCATACATGTAAAAATACATTCGAGCTTTACACGCGATTCTCAATCATACCTTCAATTTTTTTTCGGTTCAGGCTGATTCTTGACTTTGTGCACGAAACTCCAAATGTCTTCAGCCAGTAATTCCGGCTCCTCGAATGCAGCAAAATGTCCACCTCGGGGTGGATGACTATATTGCACGAGGTTCTTGTAACGGAACTTCAATATTTTCTCTGGTGTGTAAGTGAGCTCGTGAGGGAATGCCGCGCAGCCTGCCGGCACTTTAACTAGTAATCTAGTGAAAAAAAAATGTTAATCGTTAAAATAATTTTTTTTGCGAGTTTACCTTATCATAACAAAGCGATTTAAATTATTTTCTACTCACTGATCCCATTTCTCTGACTGATATTTCCAGTTGAAACATTCAGCATACAGTCTCATGCTTGTAGTTATCGAATTAGTGACCCAATAGATCATAACGTTGTCCAGCAATTCGTCCATTGTGTATTTTTCAAGGAGCCCACCGTCATCTCGCTTTGCGTAATCCGGATTCGTCCAGGTACTGAATTTTTCGAGTATGTAACTGGCGACGGCCACCGGGGATTCCGAAAGTGCAAAACCTGGTAAAAAAAGGACGATTTTATGTGATATTGAGTAATCTCTTTTCAAAATAATATTTGCAAATTTTTCACTGTCATAATTACCGATAGTGTCCGGTTTCGTAGCTTGCAAGTGCATATATCCACTTTCTCGCAAAATAAACGACAAGTGATCCTTCAACGGAAACACTCTGGACTCATACTCCGGGCTGACGACCAGGGAAGGATAAAATGTTGAAACGAGCTTGTATACGACGGATTTCGCGTTATTTTGGAAACACATGTTCGAGTGCGTTCCAAGTACTCTGAAATCAAATTTTTCATTTTTTTACGTGACACGCGAAATCTCTCGTAAGAATCAGCTTTAAATTTTCATTTTAAAAATTGGATGTCGCTATTATTAGAAGGTCAAACTTTTAATTTTTTTATATATTTTGAAAATGTGATGTGATGATTTTACCTTCAGTTCATATGTAAAAAATGTTGCATTTTATCCAAATCTATGCTCAATAAAAATTTTCATATTTTCTCTCACATGTTAATTTGGGAACTTGCTGTACACGTTTAAAGTTCAAACGGGCAAATGTACAAAGTTTCACAAAAATACCAGCATCGACCCATAACATGATGAGTAAGACACCAATACGTTGATTTGTATGTAAATCGATAATCTTGCTCATTGTTTGTGAATTGCGCAATACCAACGAATTTGCTTACTTGTCGGGAAACATGCTTGCCATAGTTGAAGTCACGATGCTACCCCAATCACCACCTTGTGTGTAAAATCTGCTAAAACCAAGTCTGATCATAAGATTTTTCAAAACTACTCCCATCTGCAACGAAAACAAAATTATAAGATTAATATTGGCTTTGAAACGTATTCGTATAAAAATTAATGTTTATTCTTATATTTTCAGAATGTATCGAAACGCTTTTTTACCTGAGCCGGGCCGAGACCAGGACGGACAGCGCCATCCGAAAATCCGTAACCCGGAAGCGAGGGTGCCACGATTTCAAAGACGAAATCTTGACCATCTTTGGGTGTTGTTAAAAGAGGAATAATTTTTTGGAACTCAACGACCGATCCTGGCCATCCGTGTACCATCAACAACGGTACAACTTTTTTCTTTCCATTCTTTGGTTGTGACGGCTTTATATGATAGAAATGTATGTCCAGACCTTAAATGATTGAATACATTTTTATTCCTCCTCGCGGAATATTGCGTGTATGCAAATCGGAGTTTTTTTTCGCTACATTTTTTCCGAACGTTTTATCATTATGCATTACCTTGAATGGTTGTAACAAACTGAGGATATTTGTTGAGTAAGGCTTGTCTCTTTTGCCAATCGTACTTTGTGCTCCAATAGTCGACAACTTTTTTCATATATTGTGAAGATATTCCATATTCCCAGCCAGTTTCCTCTAGAGGAGGAACGAAGCTCCTTTTCGCGGCTAAACGACTGTTCAAGTCTTTTATCACCTTTGAAACAAAATCTCGTGAATTATAAAGCACCAATTCAATTGCAACATAAAAGCAAATCAAAATATAATTTGCTATTCAAGCGCTTCTATCTTTCTCCTGAAGGTCACCGTTATCGTCTTTCATCGATAAATTCCAGCGTTATCGATCAGTCGAATAATACGTATACAACAACGTTACTCGAAACAAGTTTCTTACCTCGTCCGAAATATTTATTTTGAAAGGTCTTATGCTCTCATCCGTCTTTCTGGTATCCAATGGTCCCCAGTACGTGTCCTCTAATTTGGGCACTTTTACATCTACATCTCCGCCCAGATAGCTGAAATAATACAAAGAAACGTGTTTTATAGGAGCTTCGTGATTATTTTAATATTTATCAATTTCTGTTTCAGTGTGGTCTTATTTACTCGAAAAGGTACGTCGCTACGACTCCTAGGAGAAAAACGAGCCCGGCAACCTTAAGCATGGCTCACTAACTCGTTCCTTTATCTACGACGTGCAGAGTTCAACTGATCAAGCCCAAATTCATTTCTCAAACGGACCGGAGGAATACGTTACGTGTGCGATTCGCGAGTTGCTTCGCGCAGGTCTCTTACAGTTTGTTTCTCCCTTCCTATTCCGCAACTCGTATCCCCACTTATTCTATTCGTTCTCGTTCATGTGCTCTGCTAACTCATAAACCATATTCGCATACTCGTTCGACAGCAGTATGTGTACACACTGGCACATTTGAAATTTTTTTTCTCCACTCGTCTTTAGAGAACACTCGAATGTTATCGGCTATGAAATTATGATGTGCTTTTGAAATCCCTGTCGCAAACTGATAGGTTGATTATGTTTCATTTATTTTGTTTTGTTATCTTGTTTTTTCACAATTTACAAAATCAGCGTCGTCAGCAGTTTTTATTTTGTATTGTCTCATTCAATATCGCAATTTAAATCGTCAAGACGTTATTACTTCATTTGTATATAATTTAAAATTCTTTACGGAACTGGTCGGAGCAAAGCATCGCAAATATGCGGATAGTTCCTTTTTGTGCGATAATTTATTTATAGGCATTTCTTAAATAAGATACGTTGTATATTTATGAACGATTAAGTAGTATTAGTTTGTGTTGCTGTAAAATTAGCAATAGGCCGAATCATCTTTCTGTAGCATCTTCGAAAAAGCAAGTCATGGTCTTACTTCGCGTTCAACCATAATACGTTTCTTTTTGTTTTGCTGCTTGCATAACGAAGTTGAAAAAATTTGGATCCGTTTTAGTAGGCTCGTATTTCTACTTTATTTTCCATTATTTCATTATTCGAACGGTTCTTTATCGAGGCATATAAATATACAGTCATGACAATATAATTGAAATTTCGGTGAATCTATAATGAAAACAATGACGATGAAAGTTTACAAAGTTCGCATTTATTCAGAAAAATATGTATAAAGATAGCAAACGTGTGGCTCGAGCGGTTCGCTCGCCGAGATAAATTTTTTTTAACATTTTTTTTCTTACAATCGATATAATGGATACAATGAGAGTCAACTAATATTGTTACTATCACAATACCAGCATTACAATGTTACCAAGTAAATTATAATTTCATAAAAAATATAAAAGATAAAAAAACTCAAACTTTTTACTTTAAAAAATTGCTGTCTGCTTTTCATATTAAATGTTTTTACAAAAAATACTTAACTTTTTTCTAATAAGAAAAAGTACTCAAACTTCTATTGTGACAATTAAAGTGACCATTTATCTATTGATCACCGATGATTATGAATAGATAAATTATTCGCAAATTTATTTTTCGGAGTACGTGAGTAATTATGGTGGAGTTGAGTTAGGTAGGTACAAATATCAACACATGGTAATTCTACGTTATTACTGATCGATAAGAATGAAAACTTCCCATTTTATACAGGATTTAAATTTTTGTTATTATTTTGTTTTCAGATTCTTCTCGTTCTCAATTCTCAATCGTTCCATTTCTGCCACGCTTTCCCAGATATCATCAGCCAGTAATTCCGGCTCCTCCATTGCCGCAAAGTGACCACCACGGGCCATTTTCTTCGCACGAATTAGATTCTTGTACCGATATGACAAGAGCTCCGGCGGCTGATACATAATTTCATGTGGAAATTGAGCACAGGCGGTGGGAACAGTCACAGGTACACTGAAATGAAGTGAATTATGTAATTTATGCAATCCGCGATAATAGAATGACTGGCAAATTATTTCAAACAAAGATAAAGAAAACAACAGATTTTTCCACGGTAAAATCATAAAACCGATTTTGACGTCTCTGAGACATTTCACGCTATCTTTTGAAAAGTATACAAACCGTAAAGTAGAAGAACTAAGACTGACTAAAAAATTAATTTTTCAATTTTCTAATCAGGCTCTAATTCAAAAAATAGGAAAAAAATCTCAAAACCTACACCCTGAAATCTTATTTATTTTTTTTTTCAAATCGAATTGGAGACGGTGCTTGACTAGAGGTTTACCGCATATTTACACGAGTACTTCAAAATCAATTTCTGCAGAATTTAAGACTGGACAAAGCATTCTATCATAGATAAGAGAAATGTTTGTCATTGTATTTATTGAATGATTGAACAAAAGGTATACGTTTCTCAGATATAGACGTCAAATCACCAAAATATAATTCGTTTCTCGACCATGCAAAACGTAAATGAAAATTTTCAAAATACGAATACTTATTTTATTTTAAATCTGAAAAATATTCATGAAATTTCATCAAAGTTTTATCATTTTTAAATGCCTTACGTGCATTCCATGAATAATGTCTATACGTGTTGTGGTATCGCAACTCTTAAAAACTCACTTGTCAATTCCGAGACTCCGAGTTTTCCGGCTGTAGGTCTCAGCGTAAATCCTCATTGAGGTCATAATGCTGCGCGGTATCCAGTACATCATCAAATTGTCGATAAGTTCATCCATGGTGAATTTTTCTAAAATTCCACCATCCTTTCTGAATCTGTACGAAGGATTCGTCGCTACCGAGAATTTTTCGAGTATATAAGCGGCAAGGCCGGCCGGTGAGTCGGTCAGAGCAATTCCTGAGATTCAAAATTATCCATTTAAATTCAAAGTAAGCTCCGAATCGTCATTGTGAGCGGTAAGCAAATTGTTGCTGAATCGCGTACCGATCGTGTCGGGCTTCGTGGCTTGAATGTGAAAGTAGCCAGTCTCCTCGATCTTACGACTGAAATGCTCCATCAGCGGATACATCAGATGGTGATCCTCCTTCGGGAGCAAAAAACTCGGAGCGAGCGAGTACAAAATCGTCTTCAGAAGATTCTTCGCGCTCAATGACGCGCACAAATTTGAATGGAGGCCAAGTACGCTGTCGATTCAAAGCGTCTTGCATCAAAAATAAATTAAAGAATATAATTTCAATTTTCAAAAAGATGAGAAAAAATTATGAGCTCACTGTTGAGGAAAAAGAGCCGCGAGATTAGCGCCGGTTACGGCTCCCCAATCTCCACCCTGGACATAGAATTTATCGAATCCGAGTCGCAGCATCAGATTCTTCAAGACGACAGCCATTTGAGGACTTCCCAGACCGGGCCTGAGAGCTGGACTCGAAAATCCGAAACCGGGAAGCGAAGGAGCAATGACTTGGAAGACGAAATCGTAATTCTCTCTGGGCTTCGTCAGGAGTGGTATTATTTTTTGGAATTCAAGAACCGAGCCAGGCCAACCGTGCTGAATGAGCAGAGGCACAATTCGCTTCTTTCCTTCTACCGCATCATTCGGCTTTGCGTGCAAAAAATGCATCTCCAGGCCTTGAATATTCGTCAAATAACTGGGATACCAATTCCAATAACCCACGCGTTCTTTGAAGTCATACTCATTGAGCCAGTAGGACGTTATGTTGGGCAAAAAGCTTCCATCGACACCATAAGTCCATCCAGTCTCCTCCAGAGCTTGAGGAAAATTTCTCGCGTTTTTCAAACGTTCCTTGAGATCTAAAATTTCCTGAAATTATTATTCGACGCATGAACGAAACTTTATCCAGAGATATAAAAAGTACAGAGTTCAAGGAACAAGCAGCACTCGATAAATCAAATGAAAAGAAAAAAAGATGATTTTAAAATAATTTACCTCTTTTTTTATTTCAATTACAAACGGCCTAACGGAAGTGTCAGCAGTCTCCTCGCTTCCGGGTCCCCACCACGTTTCCGGAAGCTCCGGAACTTTCGTTGGAGTGTCAAAGAACGTGAAAAGAAAATAGGAAAAAAGAGGCGCGAGGAGCGCAACGCGAAGCCACATCTCGGAGTGAAAATATTTTAATGAATGTAAAAAATATTTAAAAAATATACACGGCGAAATCCAGTGAAACAATTGCGCGTGACGATACGAGTACGAGTAATTCTGTTCAACTGCTCCTTGATCGAGAGTCGCGTTGATTCGCTACGTGAATTTCTCCCACCGCTGACTCCCTCGCGGGAGACGCGCTAATCTTGGACGCAGACGCCGAGCTACTGTTTGAAGAATGGAAAAAATTGGGTTCGAAAGAAGTAAAAGAGGTAGCGAAAATAATAAAAACAATAAAATTCAATTAAAACAATAACAAATACATATACTTTCGAAATGTGATACAGTAAATTTTGTGTTGGTATTATTAGTCATCGTTTCTCTTATCATTTCACGCATCATCGTCGACGCACCTAACTTTTTGTTGCGTACGACATTTCGTTTTTCATTAATTATTTCTTTTTCTTTTTTTTTTTTTATCGTTTATATGGATCGGATGATTTATCGATTCTGGTAGCTCCTGTCCCTTCTTCTCATTCTCGCTCTCTCTCTCTAACTTTCATCCACGCGCATTCATTCTTAATTAACAAGCGTTCCGAATTATTTTCTACCTCCAAAATATTCTTGTCCTTATTACAATGAAGATGAAAGAAAAGCTCTTACGTTGTTCCTTATCAAGAGACAGAGAATGAAAAAAGAGAATGAGGGTTGCTGTTTTTTGTTCGTTGCTTTTTAATTTCATTTGCATTTTTTCTAGAAAATCGCAATAAGGGAGTTAAAAGTTTCTTGATTCGATGAACAACGAACGGAGTAATTTCAATACTTTCAGGATGATCGAGCGAGAAACGCAAGAGCAATTTCACACGAGCCTGCTTTTGAGAAGAGATAAAATAAAGGGAAAAATTGAAACAGATGAAAAATCTTTCACAGAGACGAAGATAACATGCGACCGAGTCGATAAAATATATCCGTATCTCTCTCGTTAGATAAATAATTACACTACTTCGGAAGAAAAAAAAATATTTTTGAATATCTCGTTGCGAATTGCAACGGCTGGTTGACGACAAGACAAAACTATTTTTCTTTTCATTTATTCAAACGGATCTGCGTAAACGCATTGTAAAAAATATACAATTCATGCTCGATAAAAAAAATTATACAATTTTCAAACAAAAAATATATATCTATGTAAAAAACAACAGTATTAATAATAATAACAGTAATAATAATAATAATAGTAGTAAAGTTGACAGTCCCGCGTGAAATCGCTCGTAATCAATGATTCGGAAGAAAATTGTTCACAGAAACGAGAAAAGTGCGTACGAGCTGCCAATAATGTTTCTCCTTCTTTCGCTATTTCTCTTTCTCCAATTCGATTGGATCGCTCGTCACTCGAATAAATTCTTCGTCAAACGAAAAAATAAACATCTAAAAACTTAAAAATTGACGGCTAGTGTTCAGCGGCAAAAGAGCATTAAAAAAAAGGAGAAAAAAAACAGAAGCAACTCGAAAACGAAGTCGTACGTTCGCACATGATTATATCTTCGATCACCTCGTGCGCGGGGATCCAGTTTTCATTTTTTTTTCTTCGTGCAAATTATTAAACTACTTATATTTCTCTTTCAGGCTGGTTTTCTGTTTTTTCTCTCTCTCTCGCTTTCGATTTTGTAAAATTTTTCTACATTCCCCGTAACGAAATATATTTCGCTTTTCACGCTTTCCACGCACACACGCAGACGCACGTACAAATGGGAACACACTTGCACGATTCACGCTTTGAGTGTTATATTTGTTAATAATCGACGATTCTACTACTTCAGCTATGAATTATTGAGCTAAAAAGAAAAAAGATGGAAGAAAGAAAGAAGGATGAGAAGAAGAGGAAGGAAATACAGAAAGAGTTACAGAGAAGGAGGAAAAGCAAAATTCGCATTCAGAGTTTGAAGAAAAGGAAAGAAAAAAAAACGATTCTCCGTGTAACCAACACCATGTGGATACTCTACGAATATTTAAAAGCGTCGAGGACGACTGGTACCGGGAATAAAATCTCTTAACTAGAAGAAAACAAAGAGAGAAAAAAAAGGAAAATAAAATCGGCATCACACCCGACAACGAAAATCTTTTTCCACACCTAGCTCGAGGTAAAGACAATCAAAAATCTACTAAAAATTTGAACATATGATTCAGTGAATTAATCGGTCATGCAATTTTCATGAGATTTACAAAAGTTGTTAAAAAGGGAAGGAACTTTTGAACTGAAAACTTCGAAGGTAAGAATTGGCGATTATCGACAATGAATCGACGTTTGAGCCCTGAAGGAGCTTGCGAGGGACTATGGTCGGATGGGATAATTAGTGCGCAGAAAACGTCGACTCGTCACGACTCGAGCTGCACTGACCAAATTTTCGTACTGCGTACAATTCCTAACGCATTTTTTTATTCTTGTTCACCGAGCATCTTCGCCGCCGAGATACTCTTCCCTGCTCTGTTTCATTATTATTATTGTTATTATTATTACTATTATCATTATTATTATTATCATTATTATCATTATTGTTATTTTCTCATTCTTATTAAATCGTTAACGCTTCGATCAAACGATGTCTCGTCGTTCTGCCTATTTGTCTCTGCTTCGTTTTGTTTTTTTAATTCTTCGCTTGAAATCTTGATTTTTTTTCTTTACTTTGTTTCTCATGCATCGTGATGCTTCTCGTAGGCGATTCTACAAGTATCAGAACTAGCAAGTACCATAACCGGTATCTACTATCTTGATTCTTTTTTTTTTGCTTTTTTGCGTTTTTCTCTCATGCTCTCGTACTACAAATGAACTATATGATATTTAACGATATTAAAAAGCGGGCACATGTACGTAATCCTTACATATACGTACATACTCCGATTTTCTTTTCCTTTTTTTCTATTTCTCTTGCTTCTCTTTTTCTTCTTCTTTTCCTTCTTTCTTTTATACATAATCTAACTATACATATAACTATGTACAAGTGAGGGTCTCTTGGATAAAGGGATTTATCTTCTTCTTCTTCCTCTTCGCGGTTCTTTCCTCTTTTTTTTTTAACGGTAACAGAAATCGGTACTCGGGTCGAAGGATTGAAGGTCGAAGCTTTCGAGGCTATTATCACGGGTTTCAAAGTGTTATCTCATTCAAGTTTCGTATCGTTGAGCGAATCTCATCCCTTCTCGTTCTTCGAGTTTTACGGTGACTTTTTTCGTCTCTCCCAAACTCTTCCTTCTTCGAGTTTTCCTTATAACGACGATAACAAAAATAACGCAACATGCTCTCTCCCTCTCTCTCTCTCTTTCTCCCGCTCATCTTCATCTCCATTCCTCAGCTTCTCGTCTCTTTTTTAATTTCCTCGATGACTTATCAAGGGCCACAAAATTCATTCACGAAAAATCTTCGACCTTTGACCGAGGTTAAACGTCCGTGTACTTGCTCAGCTTGTCGCGAAGCAGCATGTTCTCGTTCTTTAACCGATCCAACTCTTGTCGAAGGCCCATGTTCTGCAAAATGAGAGAAAAATTATTAAATATTAATTTTTTTTTAATTGACAGAAATAAAGAATTTTCTTTTTTTTTTTTAGAAACTTGCTTCTTTTTCGAGGAAGCCAGCCCTCAGCGCGATCTGGTTCTCCTTCATCCGGCGGGCGTCTCGCGACCTCTTCGCAGCCATATTGTTCTTCCTGCGACGCGCCCAGTATTTGTCGTCCTTCAAGTCGTCCGGAACAAACTGTCGCAACGACGAGGCGTGAGTTAGCATCGATATGAACAAAAATAGCGAACAGCGAAATATGTCTTCTGTTATTATTGCTTTAGAATGACTTTTCGTTTTTCAAACTATTTTAGAAAATTTTTTTAGGAATTTATACAAACCAACGAGGAACATAGCGACGCTCTCACCTGCTTCCGTGACTTCTTGATCATCGGCTGTGGCTTGAGCTCTTCGTCGGAGAAAGCGCGAGTTCTGGGATCGAAGTCTCGCCCCGAGGATGCCATCGAGAGAGCTGCAAAACATTTTTCGTTATTTTCTCATTTTCTTAACTTACCCATAACTTTACAATTATTTCTCTTTTTTCAAGAAAAAGTACGTATATAATTCAAAAATTTATTAAACATTAAAATTACTTTAAAATGCACTCAAACATAAATTAAAATTTTTGTTTTTTGCTCATCGATAATTTGATTATTATTTTTTCTTCTTTTTTAAGAAAACAGTACGAACGCAGTGAACTAAAAATAATGGAATTCGCTTAAAGAAAAAATCAATTTATGAAAAAAGAGGAAAATCGTCTTACTGGAATCAGCTGGTGAGGGTGGATTTAGGGTGTCGGGGGAGCAACATTCGCTCGGCGATGGTGATCTTTCGCGTTTCGTAACTGGTTCGAGATGTAGACCAGCTGGTCCTTGATGACTCGTCGCTTCGCCGTTGTTGATCTTGTGCAATTGGCTCGCCTGCATAGTTCCTTGACCACTGCTAGCGACACCGTCCACCGGTATACCATTCTCGGACAGGAACTCGTCCAGATCGACGTACTGTTACGAAATCCAAAAATGAATCATTCAAAATTGCACTCAAGATATCAATAATGATAAATAATTTTTTTTCTTCGTTCCTTTTTCTCTTCACTGTCATATTCCGTCGATTTTCTCTCGAAATAAATTGAACGCATAAATGAATATTTGTTTCTTTGCAGACATAAATTGTCGACCTTTGAAAAAAAACCCGAGAAAAAAGATCGACGAGAAACTTTCACGTTTGTCTCTGTCCCCGCGAGTATATCGATAATGAAAATTCGTTTTTCATTTTATTATTATTTTTTAAAATATCATTTTGATTTTCTTTTAGCTCGAACGGCGATAAAAGGTCCGACACGTTCAACATATTTATATCGCTATGAAGAAAGTCTGGCGCTAACTTCCGGACGGGGCAAGTTCGTAAATCTTGGCGAGGGGGCGCGGTGAAAGTGGACTAGGAAATCTCGCGTTTCGAGATAAACAAACGCCCATACGCTCCACGAAATTGCACGCTTTGAATTATCGTTTGTTCGTATAAAAATTAAAATATGACAAAAAAGAAGAATTATCTCAGTCGGGAGAGAAATGAAAAAATGTCGTAATCGAAGCGAGAAAAAAACAAAAATCGAGAATAACGTACCGAGGACGAGGATGAAAGTCGCCCGGCAACTTTATCGCGTAAATCGTGTAAAATATAAACCGCGGCGTGTATCAAGTTTCCCAGTTTTTCGTTCCCAACTGCGCGTTGCGCAGGAAGTCTGCGCAAAATTTTTTTTTCTTCTTCATTCATTTTCAGGACTGCAATATTTTGCGTAATTTTCAGTCTCTTCGAAGGAGAAAATAGATTGTGAGTGATCGTTAAAAGAGAAAAAACAACTCCGTTAGTCAAAAAACACAGCAGCAGATTTATTTGATCTTTTCATTCAAAAATTGGAAAAAAATGTTACAAAAATTCTAAATTCAAGGAAAAACATTCTTGGATGAAAAAAATACTCCATGGAGGGATTAATTACTGGATATTTAATGAAAAATTCTATTCTGGAGACACATAATGTTCTCGTTGAGAATAAAATGTGGGAAAAGAGAAAAAAACATAGGGTTGAAAACTGATTTTCTCAAACGCTGCTTACCGTCTCGCGACTTTGTACATACATGATTCAATACCTTCAGGTCGGCATCGTAAGGCAGGGTTTTGTCCCAGAGGTTGGGACCGAGGAAGGCGGCCTGCGCTTCCACGTTGCCCCATAATTCACCGTCCGCATCCTTTTTCTCCTCGGGTCCATCTTTTCCTTGTTTCCCTGAAACAATTAAATGAAACAAAAACTATAGTCCTGGTTACTGAGAACGAAGAAAAAAAAATTCGTACATAAAAGAGCGCTCGAACGAAAAACAGGGTATTAAAAAATGCTCGCTATCACGCTAAAAACTATTTCAGCTAACAAAAAATGCACGCAAAAATAAAATTTATTCATATTAAGAAAATGAATCTCAAACGAAATAAAATTAGCCAAAAAAATTGTACACTAGCAACAATGTTAGCAAGAGAAAAAATCATGAGCAAATGAAATCTAAAGAAGTGAAGAAAATGAATTAGAAACGAAATCGTTGAAAGAAAAAATGGTTAATCATTGATAATTTTATTTGTTCAAGGTTGTGACAAAAGATGAGAAGAAAATGAGTAATTGGTAATGAGAGGGAGAGTAAGTGTGAGAGAGAGATGAGCGCACGGTAGCTCTAGGACGTAGACGGAAGATTAATTGAACGGGGGAAACTCGGAGTGATATCGAAACGATCGCTTGGCCACTTGGACGCAGGAGAAGTACACTCGGGTCGACTGTCAAGGCCGCAAGAGTATGCTTGTCACGCCACGATGTTGGATAGATACACAAGAGAAAATAACACGCTACAGCGACTACGATGATGATGATGATGTTGATGATGATGATGATGATGATGATGGCCAACGACGACGGTAACTACATTGATTACGATTCTCGAAGTAAGTGCCATTCTCCGTGAACTCGCGTATTTCTCTTTCTTCATCAAATATTGGATTCACTCCAAATTTTGGTCAATGATCGAACATCCAAAACGCTTTTTTGAACATTTCGTATTAAGTAATAATTATTTAATTTTATGAATATTTCATTCATTGGCTACTTGCACAACTTTCTCATATTTTTGAAGATTGTTAAAAGAAATTAAAAATGTTTATTTTATTCATTAGCAGCAGAACTCAATTATGTTTTGAAAAATTATCAAAATACGATTGTTTTCAACAAGTGTTTGCTATAGGAAATAAGAATCTTTTGTATAGGACTTTCTTTTCACTGGGATTTAAATTACAAAAAATTATTTATTCCCAGTCTAAAGAACTCATTTATATTTTGACTAATCGTTAAAAGTAAATAGACAAGTGTTTTCTATCGATAAAAAAAAGAATCTTGATATTGTATTTAGGATCGAGGATCTGAATTGTTTTTTTACAACTTTATCGGAGCTTGAATCTGTGCCACCTGTCGCATGTAGATTGTTTATAGGATAAAAATGGATGGACGTTTGTTGGTAATAGCGTTCAAAGAGGCAGAATTACACGAATGCGCTGTTCTCGTCTCTCTCTCTTTCTCTCTCTCACTCTCCCTATCTCCGTTGGCACTTTTGTGTATCGCGGTGAAGTAAACGCATTGTCGTCGTGCGTCCTTGAATTTCCAGTTGCTAGCGCTAAGCAACAATTGAATGGAACGTCCGAGCTTGGCTAGACGCGGCAGAACCTCGCCAAGGTGGGGCTCTGAATGACTAGGCGAAGTGAAATTATAACGTGGAGCAACAACACACGCGCTCACGGCACAGTCTTCGTCCCTGTGGCCAGCGCTCGTGAGTCTCAGTTTTCGAACTGAAACAACGCGAATCATCGTCAACGAGCCGGAACTCCGTACAATTGACCTTTTTTTACCTAAATGAGTGCTAACAAAATTTTCGATAACCCGCAGAGTTACTGTCGAATATAATATGCCACCTGGATGGAAAAAAAAAATTCCATCAATTTTAACTACAATGACAATCGAAATATTTGATATTTAAAATGACAGTTCATGTTTTATAATAATTTTTAGAACAGAGAGAAAAATCGTGAATTTCGATGAGAACGCGCGTTTTGTTTTTACTATCGAGATTGAGCTTGAGAAATTTTGAAGTCTCTGGAGATCGTCGGTGCTCCATCCAAACAGTTGGATATTGATTGTATATTGATCGAGCGCAGAAGAAATAAAATCATCAATTTTATACTTTCTTCATTACTTGTTTAAACTTCATTAAAAAAAATTGGGCATCGCGAAGATTTATACCTATTAAGTTTTTTATCACATTTTTCTTGACAAAAATCTAATTGATAAGATGAGATAAGCAGGATGGGAGAAACAATCTTTCCGAGAGTTCTCAGGGAAATGACGCAATTGGCTGCGCTCTCTCGCGATCTCGCACGTAAAAGGTGTTCCTGTGTGCGATCTCTCCGCGTGTTTTTCAATCCACGAAGCGTTCCCTCTCTTTTTTTCCACGAGCCGCGAAACTACGAGCGGCGCGTGTTTTCCCAGAAGGACGATAAGTTTTGACCGACCGATGTTAAAAAATTGCTCGCCGTTCTCCGATACAAAAAATTCAAACTTCAAACGCTTTCCGAGACGGGAAGAGGATTTTTCAGAGTTCCCGCTCCTTGACCTGAGACCCTTTCATCTTTCCTCTAATTTTTTTCAATCATCCGTCAAAAAATCCAAAAACCCAACGCGGTGATACATCTTCGACGCTTTCCTCATTCTCACTTTTCTCTCTCTCACTTTTTTCTCTCTCTCTCTCTCTCTCTCTCTCTCTCTCTCTTACGTATTTCGTGCATAATTAATGCGAAGTATTTAGAAAAATTATTGAAACACTCGTGCGAGTTATTTGTACATATACCCGAGAATTAAACGCGAAGATTTATTCGTTCTCCATCTCATTGAGAGTGCAAGAGAAAAAGAACGAGAAATGCAAACGCGACGGAAAAAAAAATCGCGTTTTCCACTTAATGTGCTCTTTCTGCTCGAAACGAGCATCTGATGTACGTTTTTATATATAAAAATGCGTATGTTTGTACTAGCGTATATACAGAAAAATTGTGGATAGACGTTCTCGTTGAACCATGACGTTTCTATCAAGGATACTCGTATGAGATTACATCGCATACTTGAAGCACTCACATAAGTACGAGAGTACAGAACACTGGGAGAACGAAAGTGAATCTCTTATTGGATCGAGAATCGATCGATCTTTCTCTCTCTCTCTTTTATGTATCTCTTGTTTCGTCGTGTCTCACGTTTTTTTTTTAATTCTCGATTATTCATCGCGTGATCAATCACTATTGGATCTCGATTGTTTCCGCCGATATCGATATTTATAAATATAATTTTTTTTTGTAGGACTAAAAATATTTATTTTAAAAAACGAAAATGGGGAAATTTTTACTCTGCACATTTTTTTAGGCAAATATTTTAAAAATTCGATGTTTACACAAATCTGAGTAGATAGAATTTTTGAGTGTAGATATATGTATACACAGCGCATATAAGCTTTATATATCTCCCATTTGTTTGGAGATCTATACATAAATGATTTTCAGCGTCCTTGGACTCGGATCTATTTCGGACAACACAAAATATCTCGTAGCAGTTTTCGAACACGAGATACATTGATCAAGGTCGCATTTTTTCTTCTTTTTTAAAAATTTTACCTCGGATTCGTCGGTAATAAAAAAATCAGGGACATTAATTTTCAGTTAACAAATCGAGGAAAATGAAGTCATATCCATTTGTTCAAAGTTGACTTTTGTTTATTCAACATATCAATTAAAATGTTTATATTTTATTCAATATAATATTGTTGACTATTTTGATCATAGGTGAAGATGAGAACATAAAACAAAAAAATTTTTAATTTTCTCGTGAACAGGTAGAGTCAAATTTTATCAAAAATTTTACTTCAGAACTTTGAGTCTTAGAATTTTGATTTTTATTGGAAAGATCGAAGAAAATCTAGCCCGAAATTATATCCACTTTTTCAAACCAATTTGTGTTTATTTAAAATTTAATAAAATATTTTTACACTCGATTTCACATAATGACCGTATGTAATTTGATTATTTTGATCATAGATCAAGATGAAGAGAACGTAAGAGAGAAAAAATTCTTAATTTTCTCGTGACAGGTTCGGGTCACGGAAATACCGCAACGTCATATGTGTTTCCGTGGAATCGAATAAAAAATAAGTAAAACGAAGAAGGGGGACTTGAAGAAAAAAATACGCCTCGACGGTATTTCTCGTGTATATAAAAAAAGTTAGTAGTCGCGGTAGTGAAAGTTGCCCAAGCCACTTTCCCCGTCCAGACATACTCGAGCCTCGAGGAAAGAGCAATAAGACAAGATGAAGCGAGACAAAAAAGAATCACGAAGGAGCTAGACTTGCGAGCGAGTAAAAACGATAAACGAAAAAGCAAAATATTCATTAAAAAATTTAAAAAAAAACATTCAACGATTTTCGATATAAGAAATCATTTACGAAGTATTTTTAAGATCTATCAAAAATTTTCTCGATCCAGAGTCTCACGTGTATTATGAAAAAATGGTCCAAAATATTGTCAGCGTTCCCCGAGTTATTCAAGATAAAAACCGAAGAGAAAATTCGATGATTTCATTTTTCTCGGCTGGACCAATAATCCGTTACGAGAAAACTTTCTAAGCGCTGTCCAAAAATGGTCGAAAAATGCCCAAACCGAGCTATTTGAAAGTAAAAACGTCGAAGAGGAAAAAAAAGGACAGGAAATTCGATGATTTTAGTTTTCTCGAACGGACTAATAATCTGTTGCGAGAAACTTTTGATCGAGAATAAGGGAAACGAGGAGGGAGGGAGGGGAGGAATTAAATGAGCCGTCAAGTCGTCACAGTGCGGTCTTAGAGCTTCCTGAATAAAACGCGGAACTTGGAACACGTCGGTGACTCACGAAGACGTAGAGGGGGAGACCCGCGAGCGTGAGAGAGGTACAATTTCGTGTACGAAGCTTCGTGTGTGCGTCTGGAATGATCAACAGGCTGTAAACAGAATCGAGAAGAGGGAAGGAGGAAGGAGAACCCTACGTCGCAACTTTCTCTCCGCAAGAATCGTCGATCCGATAATTATTCCGGGTGTACCAGGCGAAAATAGAGAACGATGTTACATTTCCCCTCTCTTCCCTCTCGCGCCTCATTCCCCCGAACAAAATTTATACACCGAAGAACTTTTATCATCGTATAAAAAAAGAAAACTTGAGGAAGGTCAAGACGTGAAAACATTTCTTATCTTCCTCTATTCGTTTGCTCATATTATACTCTGTTTTCGTTCTCTAAAAACATTTTTGCGCAAGAAAAATGATTTTCGTCGAAATTTTGCTCCGAAATGCGAGCTCATTTTTTTTCTCTTATCTTTAATTACTTTTTCGACTTTCTCTCACAATTATTCTTGTATTTTTATAAAAGACGGAGAGACGTAAATTCCCAGGAATCGTGAACTCGAGCAGCGAAAGTAACGCTAATCTCGTTTCCACTTTTGTGCACGGAAATCTCAGGCTCGATCTTTTTGTGTAACATATCCGGAATAGTCTCCAGTTGTCTACGAATTAATTATAAAAAAAAAAAACTCCTTTCTCAATTTTTCGACCAATTTTTTACTATATAATTCTCAAAAAACAAACTCTTTTATTTTGATACGCAAATGAAGTCTGCTTTTTCGTCACCTTGGTCGATCGTACACGCGTGTCTCGTCGCGAGAAAGGTGGGTCAGAAATTTCTGGCTCGATGGACAATTCACTTTCAAACTTTCTCGCCACATCTCTCTCACTCTCTCTCTCTCTCTCGCACGCGTATATACGAAGGCAAAACCGCTTTTTTAATTTCGTGGACCGGTCCTGTGATTACCAAAATGAAAAAAACCCAACTGAGGAAAAGAGCGTAATGATGAAACGAATTTTCCTCAACGAAAAAACAAACGAATTCACGAAAATGTTGTTTCACTTTTCAGCGGTTGGACGTTTCGTTTGAAAAAAAAAGAAGGTTAGCCGAGTGTGAATAAGAAAAAGAGCGCGGAGAGAGAACCTCTGATATCCGTGAACGAGGAAGGTACGAATTAAGGAGAATAAAAAAAGGAAAACCCGGAGAAATAAAAAGCACCGCGCGGCTGATGTCTGATGGGAGCGTGGAAAAACGAAAGTGAACGCGTGCGCTCCTTCCCTCACGCTATCACGAATCATTTCGTTCCGCGTAAAAAGTCGTCGCTTCCTCGATTCCGCAATTTTTTCATTACCGACAAAAATGAGATCTTATTATTAAATTATTTTATTGAGTCATTTGTTCATAATAATTGAGCTTTGATATTTTTCTCAAAAAATGGAATATATTTTATATATACTTATATTACAACAAAAACAACATCGATATTATGACGAGCAAAACGTCGTCGCTTCCGCATTTTACCGACTAATCCCGACAAGAATGGAAAAAAATTATAAAAGAACGAAAAATAACATTTTTAAAATTTCTCTCGTATGAACTTTTTTTTGCACAGATTTAATAAATCAATTGCAATAGTGAAGTTTTGACGTCGATTTTGAAAAAATGAAAGAGAAGATCGCCATTATAGTTGAACTTGTTTTGTGCATGTTCTTTTTGTTGCTGTTATTATAACAAAAACGATATCGAAACGGCACAATGAGCTCTCGTTGCGATGTTACCGAGTTGACCTAGTCAGGCGCCCACTGGCTGTGTAATCTAAAATTAATTCCCAACAGCTGCCGGCACACCAATATTTATATACGTAAATATACACGCATTTGCGTATGTAGATATATACATGTATAGATATATATTGTATATGCGTATGTGTGTATTGAAAATAAATGTCGAGTCAAGAACGGTTTTCGCTGATACTTTTTCGTGTACAGACGGTAATACGCGCGGAAACATGTGTAATAACGAGCCTCTAGGCGTTCCGTCATATTTATTCTTTTCATACGTGTCAAGGCCGGATTCCTTTCGCACCCATCTCACCCAAACCGCGGAAGCGACGACCGATTTTCAATCATCTGAAATTTTAAGCGGTGCCACTCTCCCTCTCTCTCTCTCTCTTTTCACCTTTCTCTCGTTCTCTCTCTCTCCCTTTCAATGTATTTATTGTTTTTTTCATCCTGAATTGTATTTACCTTCATTTTTATTCATTATCGTTCACGTATTTGCATTCGAATGACGCATTTTAAAAATAATTAAATTTCCGATAAAATATCAAAATGTAGTTCTAAATAATCCTGAATTTTTTTGCTCTATTTTTTAATACCTAGATTTTTTTACCCTGGAATTATTTCGCTTTGTTCATTTGCTCGTTCGTTCATTTTTCGTCGCATCTTTCATCATTTGGACAATGATTATTGTGTTACATAGTTTTATTTAAATAAGACATTAATAACGAAAGATAAATCGGAATCTTTTTTTTTTGTTAACAAAGAGGAAGTCAAGTTGGGTTGAAAAAATGAAAATAGAGGACAAAGGGGAGAAGAGGAGTGACATTTGAACGGCCTCCTTTCCCCTTAAGCACGTGTGTGGCACACGATTTTTGGCCGCATTCGTTGCCACTAGAAAGTACCTAATATATATGTATGTATAGAGTCAACGCACAATAACGTGATCGTTATGCTCGTTAGAAACTTGTGTGTAAATATATATCGGTCTTGGTTTAACGAGAGCCCAAAATGTCGAGAGATTGCCCATGAAATTGTTTCCCCCACTTTTCGATGAGAATTTTTTTCCGAATAATGAACGAAGACAATCTCGTTAAGTCTATGAATAAAAAACAGTTTAACATACATAATTTTTGAGAAAATGGTGATTACAAAAACTAATGATAATATCTCAATAAAGTACTGGATTGATGATTGGCCCAATTAAAATTGTCTCGCTCGTGAAATTTTGCACTTGTTCAAATTCGTTCTGAATTTTTGCTCTCAAATATAAAAGAACGTGATCTTGTTGAAAATCCACTCCAAAACAATTTGTGGTACATACATTTTTGAAAAAATGTTAATTTTGAGATAATTCGGTGCCGACTACGTGAGCTTTTACATGTGTCGCAACTGAATAAGATTATCGCTCCATCATTTTATAAAATTTCAATTCCACTAAATTATTGTTTCTCGACAAAGTAAAAAATGCATATTTGGTGTTTCATAATGATTTTTTATGGTTAAGATTTTTCTCAAATATGGAATTTTTCACCCGGTCAAATTCATTGTTAATTTTTTTCCCTAATAATGAGAGAGGCCAATCTCATCAAATATATATCCGCATAAAAAATACTTTGTACTTATACATTTTGATAAAATGATGATTAAAAAATGAACAAATATTTTCTAATGAAATATTGAATCGATAATTGGCCTAATTAGAATTTTCTCGATCGATCGAAAGTGCCATTAAATCCAGGGTTATAACGTTGTTATATTTATACTTAATTATTTTTCATCGTTACTTTTCTAATTATCTCGCGTAGATCGTCAGCGCGCTCGAATGCAAAAAGGAGAAAAGCGTTGCGTAATATTTGCATCAGTAACGATGGTCCACGAGAGGACGATATAAGTGCGTTTGAGCAGATAAGACCTCGATTTATAATTATGAAACCCATAAGAATCGCGAAAAGCTTTCTGCGCGTTGATCGAAAAAAAAATCACGCCGCGATTTTTAAACACATTAAATAAATACATTAAATTTGCATCTCGCTTAAAAGAGCAATTAAACAAAAAAAAAAACAACAGTAAAACAAACAAATTTCAATAATTTAATTGAAGGGGAAAAAATGAGAATAAAAGATAAGAGTGAAAAAAAAGTGTTTCTCAATTAAGGAAATACGGAATAGGGAAAGTTCGTTACGCTCCCATTAACTCGGAGACGTTTCTCGCAAGATTCCGGTCTTTTTTCCTCTTTATACGCGCACATAAATCTATACAGAGACAGAGAGCGAGCGCGAGAGGCGGAGAGATGCGTGAGTTTGGCTGAATTTCGTCAACTGAAGAGTTTCGCCCCCCTCCCCCTATCTCCCCCGCTCATTTTTCGTTAATTAGAGATTCAAATTCCAAGACGGTGAAAAAGAGAAATTTGAAAATTTGATCGATAGATCGCCTCTCGGGGTTTTTCGAAAAGCGCGAGGAGTCGGCGGAAGGCTCGGCGTCTCCGCCGATTGGACGTGGAAAAAAAAATACCGCGTGGACTCTCTCGCGTGCTCGCACTTCCTAGTCGCTCTTCGCTTCTCTGACTCACGTGTTGCCTTTCGCTTTCACTGTGTGCTCGTACACGCGTCTACCACCCGGATAACCAACAATCCACGCACCTTTTTCTCATGCAACTTCGCACCGAATATTTTCATCTTTTACGAAATATTTCAGTAAATTTAAAATGAGATGAAAAAGAAAAAAAAATATTTTTTTGAGATTCATTGAGTGCTTGTTATTAAGGTGCGGAGGGATGACTGAGACGATGATTTTGTAAATTCTGAATTATTTATACTGAACAGCAACTATTTTTGAATGGTTTTAAAAACTTCGATTCAGTCTCTCTGCAGTTTGTTCCTCGAAATTTTCACCCCACAGTAAAAGACATTTCACTTTTGATGGAGAAGATTCGAAGGATATTAAAAATATATGAAAACTGATGAGCGATTCGAAATGGTCGATCGAAAAAAACAAGATTTTTTGGAAATTTTTTCATTTTTTATGACAAAAATATACGAGGGAATATATATGGTATGAAATGAAAAGTGAGCGATTCGAAATTATTGCCCGATCGCCTCCGGAGTCTCTCGTGCATGGTGATTGGGAGCAAGAGAGAGGAATTCTCGGACTCTCTCAACCCGGAAGAGAACTCTCGGTCGTGTTCGAGTCGTCGAGAGGTGGAGAAGAGAAAGAAAGGAGGGAGATTCTTCAGCATTGCCGAAGGTGCGCCGGGCACCGATCGTTGGAGAAAGTAATCGCGGCCCACGCCAACGGTTGCCAACTTGGACACTTGGCTGATAGGCTCTTATCTTTTGGCAGAGGTTCTCACGCGCTGTTTGCGAAAGAAATTGAGAGTGTCGAATAATTAACTCTCCGATAAGAGAGAAAAAGCAGCCGAATCTGGTAGAAAATAAAAAAAATAATAAAAATGGAAAGATCGAGAAAAAATTGAGCATGCGAATAAGATCGACGAGGGGGCGAGCTCTGATTTTCAAAAAGAGAAAAAATCCTTGGTACACGTTTCAGAAGAGATTTCTTGAAAAATAATTTGTTGTTTTGATTACTAAAGTCTCAATCTGATGGATGAGAGGATATGAATTTTTTTTCGCGCGAAACGCGATGACTAAAATTTATTCTACCCTCGCGAAAATCGTGCTCGCAAGAGCGAGACTCGCGGTGAAGCTCTTACGCGCGTTTCAGGTCGTTCCTGGCTTCGTGCTCGAGTTGAAAGTGAAAACGACTGTTCCTCGGCTATGCACCCAGCGCCTCTCCCCTTCCCTCTTCGCCCTCCGACTCTCTGGGAATTTAGCATAGAGTTCCTGCTATGTGAGTACACAGATACACACCTGTCGGTTTAGTTTCCTCTTTTACAATCTCTTTTTTTCTCTAGCCGTTCCTCTCTCTCTCTCTCTTTTCTCTCTCTTGCTCTGCCTAGAGCATTTCCTTGTTCGCGATTCGCGTCGATTCGCTGACGAGACGGCGCGAACTTGTGTTTGCCTCTAATTTATGTCTTTCCTACGAGATCTCGATAATTTTTCGCTTTGAGGAAATGACCAGCGCAATCATCATTTTGTGAAGATTTGAAAATATGATCGATTTGAACACATATCACGATCATTTTACTCGTAATCGAGGAAACAAAATAATGTATAAAATAAAAACAAATAATTTGCGAGTTACATTATTGTCGTGATTACTCATTCTTCCGTCAAAAGGAGCGAACGTATACAAATACCGATTATCTCTTTCGGCATGAATATTTTTTGAACATTTGAAAGAAATCATTGAATTGAAAATTTGATGATCATACTTCTCGCCGATGTCGAGGATAAAATAAATAAAAATATAAATAATTTTGATGAGTTACTCATTATTACTGTCGTATCGATTATCCATTTCTTTAGACAAGTGATGAGTATACCAAATACCCTTTCGTTGCCGACTACCCTTTTGGGGCCACCAGGTAGACTACTTTTCTGCCGATAAGAGAAAAAGGAGATATAGAGCGTCTAGCGAAGAGAGCGCGTGATAAGAATGCGCTCGCAAAGGCCAATATGCAACTCTCTATTATCGTTATGAATGTACGCAAATGAGCAGCCACGTACTCGAAATATCTTAAAAAATAAGCCCTAGATCGAGAAAACACTTTCGGTGTTCACCTCGTGGAAATGAGCGTCGAAAAAAGTGTTATCTTAAAAAATTCATTTTCGAGTAATAAAAAAAGGTCATAAATTTAACGAAGTATTTTTTACAAATGAGAAACCTTGAAAAAAAAGGAAAAAAATGCTTAAAGTTTAAGACGAGAATCGTAAATGCGATCTGAATATTTTTCATCAACTGCGAGTGCTAAAATATCGCGAAAGATCGAGGTTTCACATTTTTGTTTTTTTTTTTTCTGAAATTTTAATATCACTTTCGCTCTAGGCATCCGAAAAGGGTCGTCCGGGTCGAACGATAATCCTCGTCGTTTCTTCGTTATCCTCTCAGATACGAATTTCTATAAATATGCAACTTTGTGAATTACGTTGCACGATCCCCCAAACGAGAAAAAAAAAATTAAACAAAATTTTGCAATCTTACAAAAAGGCGAGAAACTAAAAATCCAGATTCCAGTTTTAATCGTTTTCACATTTTTATTAATTGCTCGTAGACTCGATAATCAATTGAGCGACGATGGAAATTGTCGACGGAATATGTGTGCGTAAACAAGGATGGTTATTGTTCTCGTTCCGAGAGCCGTATTTGCGAAGGCGAATTTTCAAACCGCGAAAACCGCAGAGCAACCGAGAGAGAACAAAACGCGACGCCCGGGAATGAGAAAAAGGAGAAAAAAAAATAAATAAAGAATCGTGAAAATTATCATTCATCATAGTTTACAGTCGATGACAATTCTCTTCGACAGGTTCATTATAATAAATCAAAAGCTAGTAATGTTTTAGTCGGCCGAATATCGAGTTAAGCTCGCATTTGAAATTTATTATCGCGTATAAAAATGAATTTCGCGGTCCTTGGCAAAAAAACGCAGGCGGAATCTCGGCGGAGCGCGCGAAATAAACTTCTCTCATTTTCACTTTTAAGCAAGTTTTATTTTTTCGCTCTACGCTCTCTCATCGTTTTTCAAAAATCCAAATGACGAGTCCGCCACACCTTTCCTCGTAATTTGTCGTCTGGTTCGACGTTTTGCAACCGAAACGTGTTCTCCGCGTAAAAAAAAACCCGCATAAAAGCGTCTCAGCGTACTTTGTAGATTGTATTTAAGTGTGAAATATAAGTGACGCTAAAAGAAGCCACAGAAATGTTCGAACCAACGAAAATCTGTGCACGAGTGTTGGAGCTCTTATTCATCTTTTCCTCTTTTTTACATTTTATTTTTGTTATTCTCTTATGAATAAATCACGATCGATTCTTATAGCGCCATTACCAAAAATTTGTTATTTTAATTATATTTGCCTCTCGAATCGAACGGTCGTTCTTGCACCGAAAATTTTTTTCTCGCGTATTTTTTACGCATAAAAAGAAAAAAAATGTTGAGAACTTGATGCAGTTTAAAAAAAAATTTCGAGTGTTCGAAGAAAAAGAATTCTACATATTTTTTTAAGCGAGTTCGTGCTCGGAAAAAAAACGAACGTAATTGGAAAATCGTTCGTTTTTTGTGCGGCTTCGTGCTTCACCGATTGATAATCGTGTAGGCCGAGGGGATTCGACCTCGAGGAAGTTCTCTCCGGGGTTACGGTCAGTGGGACGCGTGCCACACTTCTTAACACTTGATATTATTCTCCCCTCTTTCCCCCTTTTTCATCTTTAACGTATTATGGAGATTGAGTGATCCAATTTGTCGGTGGCCCCCGAGGGATTACAAATTTAAAAAAAGAGTGTTCCGATTTTTTTTTCGTTGGGGACGTCAGCAGCAATGTTTCTATAATATTTTCAATCAAATGTATGAAATATCTCCAAATCGTGGGATTATTGACAAAAAAATGTTCTTCGTATCGATCGAGCAAGACTTTTTGTACATTGGTAAGAAGATGAATATGTTTCAAAATTAATTGTGTGTCATTCAATGTCATTGTCGAGTGTCAAAAAATATTTTTTTAAAACAGTGAAATATTACATCGAATTCTACAAACTTCAAAACAATCACAATTCAAATCGTTTTTGAGTAAAAAGCATTATAATAACATAGTTAGAATAAATGTACTTTGATATTAAATTGTATCAATTTTATCTCTCAGTGCATGTATCATAAAAAGATAAATGTAATAATTCATGAAGAGAGCAGAAATTCAGATCATTCTACATTGCAAAGTAATTTTCAACATGCATATTTATTTGCATTATCTTCTAATTAGAGGGGAAAAAAATAAACTGTTTATTAATGAAAGATAATATGTTGTAATCTAACATAGTTTGTGAATAAAAGTCAATTGAAATCGATTGAAACGAATTCGATGATGTTTTCGGGCTTTATTTAAATTTTCTCAATTCCGTTAGGTTGGAATATTTGACGAGACAGAGTAATTGAGGAGATGAAAAAGGAGAGGAAGGATCGTGCGGTACCAGCCTATTTGCTCCTTTTTTTCTGCCCAACCCGTTCGTATTGTCGATCGATGGGTCAGCATCGAGCACTTATTGTGTCAAAGAAAAACGTGGTCTTTCATTGTTCGATAAAAAAAAGAGAGAAGAAAAAAGAGCCTCGCCTCTCTCGGAGGACGCAAACGCGATCTTGCTCTTTCGTTCTCTCTATGGAACGTCACGCAGAGGGGACGTTTTCGCTTCGAAACCACCCTCGCGGAGCTTCCCACGAAGCAACAGGTGCGCTGGGCGTACGCTTCGAACAGTTTTGACCTCCCTCTATTTTACGATCCAAATTCCATAATTGTTCGAAATTGAAAAAAAATATTATATCATTTTATTAACTTTCGATCTTCTTTTTTAGGTATTTAAATTCCGGAGTCGCTCGAAAAACCTAGAATTTTTTATTAAAATTCTAAAAACAAATGAACTGCAGAAAAAATTCCCATTCACATTTTCTCGTTTCTTTTTAGCAATCATGAAAAGAATAATACATAAAATTTAGGTGGGAAGCCCGATAATATTGCAAATCGACAATTCTCGCGATATTCTCTCAATTCCCTTCATTTTATAATACAAATTCCACAACGGTCCGAAAACGCAAACAAAAAATTCAGAATCATCTAGAAAATCTCATTTTCTCATCTGTTTAATATTAACGATATCATTATATTTGAAATGAATAATTCAATAATTTAATGATACAGTGTTCGATGTTAAATTTGAAATCGGTATTTCTCGATTCTCACCGACGTAGCCGTGCTGTTGTCGCCAAATATGTTGATAGTGAGTCCATCGCGAGCTCGTGCTGTCGTCATGGATGGGCGGTAAAGGCGGATGGACCGGATGTATCGTTGGGGGTGGCGGCGGCGGTGGGGGTTGGTGCGCCGGCGCCAAAACGATGTGAGGGTGAGTCGGAGGAGGCGGCGCCTGGTGTTGTTGATTTTGCTGGGGGGTTGGTGCCGGTTGGGGATGATGAAGGACCGCTTGAACAGACGACGGTGGCGCCAATTGTTGATACTCCATTGCGCAGCTCATTCGGAACCGATTTTATATTTGTACTATTTATTCTTTTTACTTTTCCCCTTCTTCTTCTTCCTCTTTAACGTTCAGAAGGCGACACCCTAATCTTATTTTATTCCAATACAATATTGCACAACACCAACACCATTCACTATTAAATACGATTTCCGATTGTGTGTTGCAAATCCTTTTGTCTCACAATTATTTACCAGAATTCGCAGACTATTCGTCAAAAATTCCTCAGTCGTTTCACCGATCCGAATATTTCATCAGGGGCTGAGAAATTCAGTTTCTGTACTATCCCGCACATGAGGATTTTTGTTTGGGGAATACAACTCGTGAGAAAATCCAGAGAGAGCGAACACGAAGCACAAACTCAAATGTCAGCTGTGAGTAACTCGCGCACGTGATGATTCTGGGACAGGGATCGCTACCGAAAATCCGTTCGCAGTCTCCCCCTCTCTTTCTCTCTGTCCCTCATTGAGATACAAAAGCTCCTCTCTCAACTGCTTCGAGAGAAAAATTGGAAAAAATTCATTTCAAAACGAGAAAAACTTCTGTCAAGGTTACCTCTAAGTTTTTAGCGAAGATGATCCCGGAAGAGTGCAAAATTGGCGAAATAAAATAGAGAGAGACAAAGAATCAAGGAAGGGTCGTTGGGGATTGAAATTTGAGGGTGGGAGGGGTGGAAACGGTGTGGGGATGATAATCGGGGTAGGAAAATCCGACGGACCTTTTCCTGAGTTAAAGCTTCGAGAGATTAAGCTCTGGACGAACAAGACAGAGAGAAAGAGAGAAGAATAAATAAAGAGAGAGAGAAAGGGGGAGGGAGGGAGAGAGAAAGAAGAAAGCGCACGTGACGGAAAAAGGCGCTTTCGCGGACGTCGCGCGCGACGCGCTCGTGACTTTTGCTCTGAGTTGTCGAACGTGCCGCGTTCGAAAAGACACTGGCGGGCATAATCTCGAAGGAGAACTCTCCAGCGCTGAACGGCCCCGGGAACTCTCGCGGTAACGAACGCCGGAACCTCGCACACGCCTCCTCTCCGCTTCTCCCACTCGAGGCTTGAGCCATTTTTTCCCCGCGTCACTCCCTACCAGCGAGCGAGCCTTCGATGTGTGCGCCCCTCTCTTTTCGTCAAGCGGAATCGCGACGTCTCCGCGGAGACTGCAATGCATATCAAGCGTTTGAGAAAAGGGACTGTAATAATGTCTCGCTTTTTCCGCTTCCATCGGCGCCCTCTGACCCTTTTGACATTTCTTTATTTTCACTCCTCGGTGATGGATTTTCTTTTCGAAATTTTTCAAGTTCCTCAATACCACTGATGGGTGATGCCATGTGTTTGGCTATTTTCTCAAACGTCACAACGGAGTCGGGTTTTGGATAGAAAGATCCTCTGACCCTTTCCTCATCTTTTTACCTCATCGTCGAGATTTTTAAAAATTTCATCACGGCGACTGCGATGCACATCGAAGATTTGAGGGAGGAACGAAGTATCGCTTCCTGATACAATCGCCCTTTGACACTTTTCTTATTTTTTTTCAATTTTTCATCAAGTTTTTTGAAAAACTAGTGAATTTGTATTCAGTTCGTACACTTCATGTGTGATCATCTTTTTTCAAACATTCCAGCGAAATCGCCAAAAAAATGTTTCATCGCCCTTTCATTGTTACTTTTTCGACTTTTCATCGAAATTTTTGTCGATTTATCATTCGTGCTTTTAGCAAATATCAATTTTGTCCTTTGAACGTTTCTTCAGGGATTCATTGGTGCGTTGTAGCTTTGTGTCAAGGACAAGGTTTTGTTTTTTGATAAATTTTTAGGTTTTTATAACCTTGGCTGCATTTTCGGTGTAAAATACTTTTTTTCAATAGCACGACCTTGATTGTAACAGGAAGTGATTAAACGGCAATTTCCTTGTGGGAATAAGTCAATTTATAATCTTGTAGGGATTTACTTTTTTATGACGATTAATAAATAGATGTATATCGTCGAAAAAAAAATTATTTCGTGAGATATCCATCGAGAGTTCTTTGTGATTTTATCACATTTTTCGAGTTGGGAGTTAGGTGATCGTAAAAATACTTGTCGCATCGAAAATTATTGAATTTGAAGAAATTTCACTTGAGGGAATTTTCTTCGTCCGAGAGATACCAAAAAGAACTCGATCCAATTTATTTATGACCACCTAAAATTTGAAGTTGTTAAAAAAGCATTCAGTTTAAAGTCTACCTCATAAAATTCAAAAATGCTTATCAAATTTGCAGAAATTTGGCTTGGCGAAATTTCCTTCGAGAGAGAAAATGGAAAAAAAAACTTTAACCCCCATTTATTTTTAATGATTCAAAGTTTGAAATTGTTAAAAATTGCACGTTTACTGTAAAATCTTTAGATATTCGTCGAATATTATTAGAATTTTCAAGCTGAGAGTTAAATAATCGTAAAAATCTTTATCGGTGTATTGTAAACGATTGAAATTTGAAGAAATTTCTCTCGAGGGAGTTTCCATTTCGTTCGAGAGCGGGAGGAACACGGAAAAAAAGTGACTCTAGTCATTGGCTCTGTTCTCTCGGAAGTAAGGGCCTCATTCGCTCTCTCTTCTTTCGTTTGAAGGCTCGGGCAACTCGAATTTGGATTCTCGCGAGAGATTCCAACAGGAGGATTCGAAAGTCAACGTCAGCGAAGTGGGTCGAGGTCTCGCTCGACTCTCTCGGAACAGCCGAAAAGAGAATAACGAAAGGATTTTTGTTCCTGGTGTGCACGCGTATACGTGCGACCAGTAACCATTTACCGTTAGTTCCAGCCCAAATTCGCCAATTTCAAATTTCACGTTATCCCGTATCGCGAAATACCCGAAAAACCGCATTATAACCTAAAATTGTCAAATTTAACATAAATTCTTTCCAAGACAAAACTCTCTCCTTCTCTCTTCCGATTATTCTTCATCTTGCAAAAAGTAGCTCAATTTTCTTTCAAATAAAATATCCGCGTATCGGGAATAGCGTAATGTGTCAAATATTAAGCGTCAAATAAACAAAAATTAATATAAAAATACGAATAAATTAGATATTTGTTGTTTTCGAGAGAATAAAATTAAATGTGGTATGAAATTTGACTAAAAAAGAGATGAATAAAAAAAGATCGAAGTAAGAACAATGAGGCTATATGTTACAAACGGGCGAGAAAGAAAGAGAGAGAGAGAAAGAGAGAAAGAGCGAGGAAAGAAAAGGACAAGGATAGAGAGAAAAAAGATGTAAAAGAGAGGAGGGCTCGTTTCACTAGTTGGTGAAAGTAGCCGAAAGTGGTTCCTGTCCTCCTGATTCCTTCTCTCCTCTTTCCGCGCTCCGGCCGCGGCGGCCCAACGAAAATAAATGTATCGCGTTGCCCAACTTGCGAAAGTTTTTACAGTATTTCCACCGTTATACATTCGTGAAAAAAAATAATTAAGACGCGGCAGAAAAATCTTCCTTTCTTCAAGAAAAAGAATAACAATAAAAAAATCAATAATTACAATTCCATTTTTTTATTGCTGTTTCGAAAAAAGCAATTGTCCTCAAAAAGTAAATTAACATCGCGTTACCCAATTTACGAAAGTTTTTACGATATATCTGTCGCTATACATTCGTTCAAAAAATAACAAATAAATTGCTATTCGCAAAAAAATATCGACAAATCAATAATCAACTCAAGAAAATATAATTTTGTCAAAAAAAATTATCCTATTGCATTAATTTTGAGGATTGACGAAAAGAGTGAAAACTTGTATGATTTCTCGAGGGAGAGAACTTTCCGGTATATTTTTTCATTGCAACAATTTTTTTCCCTCTCCCTCATTCGGCTTTCGCGGCTCTGTGTATGAAATGGCTCATAAATGTTTTTGCTACAACGAGCGTCGAGCATTAACATCTGTTTGTCAGCTGTTGATAATATATAACCCGGTCGCTGATCAACGTGTCGATGATGAAAAGATGCTGTCGTCCTTGTGCTTTTCTCGATGTTACACTACAGATAAACTCGGCATAATAAACATTTTTGCAATGACATTATTAGCGGGACGGAATTTCAAACTCTCTCCCATCACAGTGAAATGAGAAAAAAGAACCAGAAATATCGTTCGTTTCGAAAGATAAAATATATAGATATGTACATATTGTACATGTGTATTCGATACGCACACGGCGATAATTAAAATGAAGTTCACAATTTTAAGTGTTTTTTTAGATTTTTGTATACCACTGAAAGAAATACATGTATATTTGTATATTGCATATCTGAACGAATGTGCGTGTGATCAAGTGAAACCTGTCATTACGGGCTGCTAAAGAAATATTTCTTTGGAAGGATATCGCAATCAGTTTATCTTGAAACATATTGAAATAATTGAAATCAAAATGAGTCAAAAGCACTATAAAATAGTTCCGACAACTTCATCACTTTGTTAGAACGTATAAAAAATATTCTCTCATTGTAAGCACTATTTAAATTTTAATTAAAGAGTATATAAGCACTGATTTTTTATTTATATCTTTATTTTAATGTTTCCGATCAAAATGTGCATGGATGATGAAAAGATCCTGTCGTCCTTGTGCTTTTCTCGATGTTAAATTGTAGATAAACTCGGCATAATGATCATTTTTGCATTGACACTATTAGCAATACGAAACTTTAAGCTCTCTCCTATCGTCGAATTAAAAATAATATATTCACCATAAAAAAACGCAATTTCAGAAGTGTCTTTCAGATATTTTTTTATATTTGAGTCGTTTGGAATTTTAGTTAAAAAGTACAGGCGCAGTTTATCTTTAATTTATATATTTATATTTTAATGCTTCAAGAAAATATATTTCAAATGGCTTTCTCACCATGTACGTCTTTGAGAAATAATGAACGTTGGTGTACCATGTAATTAAGCGAATCCCGCGATTAGGACGTTCGCTATAAACTTCCGGGCAATGGCGTCATCCTTTTTGTTTTTAATTCAGATGAAACTCCGTAGAGTGAACTCGCAAACTGCGGGATTTGTCAGAAAGCTCCTCTTTTCGAATTTCATTCCTCATGAGTACTCGCATCATTTATGTAATAAACGTTGATCGAAGATAGATCAGGCTCTTTCGATTCTTACGAAATTGTTATCTGCACCATTCGGTATGTATATATAGAACCGTATTCTTCATGAAAAAATTTCAAGCTGTGCAAACTCTGCGCGTCGTTTCTTTTTTCCTTTTCTCTTCTCCTATCTCAGGTGTTGAGTTTCAATGATTTCCATTTTCATTGACAAAAATAGTTCATTCGTTATAAGCAAAAAAAAAGCGAATTTATATGCGAAAGGGGTGAGAGAATTGAAGAGAAACAAAAAGTTTTGAGCGAGATGAGGGGGGGAAAAGTGCGAGAAGGGAAATATGTAATAAGCCTGAACAAATATCGTGTCACTTTCGCTCGAATGGTCGCTTATTATTTTCCAAGCGAACAGAAAGAGCATAGAGAAAGAGCGAAAGAGGGTAAACGACGTTTCCAGAAAGATTGGTTAACAATGAATCTCACCGGCAGACTCGTGTCTGATGAATACAATTTTCACGGACGCATTCAACGATTTATATACGAAACTGTCCGTTACACCTATATAAATTTACCAATATTTTCTCAAACGCGATTATCGATCATTTTCTTCAACGAATTATTTTTTCAACGTAGTTCGCTTCGGCGCTTTTTATTCTTTTTTTTCGAAATTTTATTCGAAAAATTTTGTTTTCACGAAATTCGATCGAGTCAGATTTTTTTTCGGTGATACAAATTATTTTTATTTTTATGCATTTCATTTGGGCGACGCGTTATTAACCAATTTGGCGACAAGAGCGCGAGCAAAAAATAAATAAATTCCGAGTACTCGGCCGTCGTTCGAGAGAAACTTGTGTTAAAAAAATTGCAGGATGTGACGTCACAAGGACGTAGGAAACGTTCTCCGTGCAAATCGCCGAGAATCGAGAGAGCGAGAAGGTGAAATAGAGACCGCGAGAAGTATTTTTTTTTCTCTCTCCCCGTCTTCTCATCGATCTCGCTGCGATTTATAACAACTCGGATACAAATGTATACGCGTCGAGCTCGAATTACAGATACACGCGATTTTACGATATCAAGAATTCGTATTCTACATTTTTTTAAATAATATTACTGAAAATCTTAAATTGTTTAAAAAATGTATGAGTAATTAAATTTGTGTAAAAAAATTAAGTTTTTCATAGATGACTTCCAGAGGTATTTCCTCGCGAAGACTTGATGCAGCAATGCCCGAGCGATTCTTGAAACGTTCGACCGAAGCCCTATTGAGGTTTTCAACGTCACTAATCCTTCTATTTTCAAACGATCGACGCCGGTGTCGATGAGCCACTCGCCTTTTTTTCTATTATTACTTCCTCTCTTCGAGATATTGTGTTCAAATATCATTATTTTTACTGCTAAATAAAATTCCTCAGTAATTAAATTCAACTCTAAACAAGCAAGTTTAGCAACGTGGTAAAAAAACATGCAACTTTGCATAAATTAATTTCTAAAAGTGCGAGGAGTCGGATGACTAACAAAAATTTTCTACAAGTGCAAATGTAAAGAAGACATCAAATTATTAATTAGTATCATAGAAAATGCTGACAAATTTAACAACCTTTTAGTAAAATCGACAAGTTTAATTTCCCGCATAGATGATTAAAAAATCAATTTCTTAAGGAGTATCGAACCCAAAAAATATTTTCAATAGACGTGATAGAGAATGATAAAACCTTGAAGAAATTCGACAACAAAATGTTCTTAGACGTCATATAATTGAGTGCTCAAATTTCCAAATTACCATCAGATTGTCATTGAGTACAGTTGAACAACCAAATACAGATTATCATCTGTGTGAGCTACTTAAAAACATGTTTTCTCTGTTCGAATACGTAGTAGATAACGAGATCGAAAGTTTTGAAAAAAATAATCTCACACTTCTCGCCGTAGAAGAACATTCTATCAAAATTCCATCAATTTATTATCACTTCCACTTTTACTACCGAAGCACCTCAAGGTGGTCGTATCGGATGGAATTGAAATTTGGTTTCCTTTTTTCCTTACATTTCGAGTGTAGACATGATTTCAGTTCATGAAGAAAAGTTCTTGCCAATCTACTAAAAATGCAAATTATGATCCTGTGTAAAGTTCATTTGCTATATAATAAACAAAATCATAAAATTCTTTTCGATAACATAAAAATTTGTGCTAAATTTATTGCTTGATATTGCGACATTGAATACGAGCTCTTATAGGAATTTACAAAATCAACAATGTTCAAAAATGAATATTTTAATTTTCGAATTGATAACTTTACACACATGTGTGTGACGTCAAAGAACGTTTATGATGCAAATTTCTCCAGAAATTTAACAGTAATGCTGCAAAGATAGGGCTACCTTAAGAAATCAAATGTCCAGTTGATCATCGAAAGAATAATAAAACAATGATTAAGAAAGAAATAAAAGCGTGCGATCGTAAATTAGTGAAGAGATAAAGTGATGATGTGCTTTTGGCGACTTACCCTTCAGGGAGGATGTTATCATAGGATCACCTGAAAATGATATAAATTCAATGTTTTGTGACTGCATGGATCTTAAAAATGAAACATGGATATCGACAAATAATTTATCATCTAAATAACTGATGGCAGCAATCTTCTTGCATAAAATTTTAGAAAATAAAGATTCTATGATGATTATATAGCTATATCATTTTTTTAAAAAATGTTCTATTTATCTTGATGACTAAGCAGTAGAAAATGTTTATGGTTGAGAGAAGACGAGAGAAAAATAGATAAGGCGGACCTTTAGAGAATTGTTTTGGATGTATTAATTAAATAGGATAAAATGCATATTTAATGATAAATAGTATGTTAGCTAGTAAAAAAAGAGAATGAAAGGAAACAACCTGGTGATGGTAAGAAGCAAAGGTAAAAGGTTAGCGTATATATAATAGCGTAGGAAGTTAAAAGTCGTCTCTGTCTTTCTCTCGTTCCTCCCACATACAGGATTTTTCATTCCTGGTTAATCGTGATCTCTGACCCTCGGCCCACCAAGAAAGCGAGCAAAAACTTATTCTACGCTTTTGTTTTTCACCCCAAAATCACTTTTTACTGAAAAATTGATAATTTATCAGCGTATCCTGGGAAAACTTAAATGTTTCCAATATATTTTTTCATTCATTAAAATTTAATGTTTATTTAATAATTATTTAATTTTAAATTATTAATTTTTTTCAAGTGTGAAAATACGCATAGACCTGAAAAAAATGACAATAGATAAAAAAAGTGTTTAATTTTTATAAATCAAAAGTTCATGTGGACCGTGCATGAAAATTTTCTTTAAACGTCTGTCAAAAAATGAAACCTGAATGTATCATTTTATGAATCTTTTTGAAAAGTAATTCCTCTTACGGGAGCCAGGGGCTCAAAAGATTATTGAATTTTGAAAAAAATAGGAAAAAAGTTGGTCGAGCGTGCGACGCTCCGCTCGGAAAATCTTACGTCCCGCGAGCGATGAAACATTGCATTATCCTCGGCAGCGAGATGGAACGAGAATATATACATGTATACAGAATGTATGCCTGATGCCTGATGGAGACTATATACTCGCGGGACATTCTACACGTCCTTGGACAAAGCACACGGTATTAGCTCTTTCTTTCTCGAGCCGCTTAGATTCCTCCCGAACACGCGATCAACACTCCGTACACTCGTTAAACACGATCGGCACAAACCACACTCGCATCGTCTCCCCTTACCCCGCATGCATGCTCATCCTCTTCTCCGTGACAGCTCTTATCGCGTTTAAAAAACAATTTATCAGGACAGAATATCCCCGTTCCGGGTGCCATTTTGTCGCGAGCGTGTACGAAATCCCGAATAATCTCACATACCCTGGAAAATTTCGTACAGTGACGCTGACGATGCAAAAATTCCATTTGTTTCGCTTTCGGGAAAAATGCGACGATTTTCATACACACTCGGAGCAATTTCGCGAATGGACATGGACAATTCGTTCCTCGGGGACAACGGAGAGAAAAATGGTCTCGGAAAATGTCCATTGTCGTTTTCGTTTTTCTTCTTTTTTTTGTAAATAAATGAGCAAACAGCGACACCTCTCGCTTATGATCAATTCTTTTAAAGAGGCTTTTGCGTAACTCACATCTCCCACGCTTTCCCTGCTCCATCTCCGGCTAACACTTTTCCATTTCGCAATGATAGAATTTCCAGAGATAAAATGAAGATGCAAAGAGGGAAACGGTGAAGGGAGAGAGACGCGACGGGAGATGAGAGGAAAAATGAAAAAAAAATAAGAGGAGGACAGAACATTGAACGTAACCGCGTAAAGGATTCATAAATAATTCATAGCATCGGAATCTGTTGCTTCTTATATGAATAACTCGGCATGTACTGGAGAGGAAAATGTAAACTAGACGAGAGAGAAAGACTGGAAAAAATCGCGAAAACGAGAGAGTAAAAGGAAGAAAGGGATAGAGACAAAAAGAGAGTGTAATAAAGGGTGAAACAATTTTCCTTCCTCAATCTTTTTTGAGAGTAAAATATTTAGGTGCGTCAAGGAGGATGCACGCATGTAAATCGGTTTGGTAAAATATTGCTGCACTTAGACAAATTTTTGTATTAAACGTTTCAGTCCGAGTGGATTAAGGGGTTTCGGTACAGTTGTCATAAAACTCAAGAAATTAACACGTAAAACAGATAGGAAATCGAAAAATGATCAGAATTGGATAAAAAATGAAAACAATGTTCGTTATTATTAAATAAACGGATATGAATGTTCCCAAAAAATATTCGTCTACGTAGATATTGAGTTATTAAAGAAAACATTTCCGTTCTTATGCATGGAGTGTATAACTATATTCATAGAAAAAGGACAATTTCATGTTCACGTATTTTATATTAAAGAACATCCTGAAAATTTTTTATCACATTCTGATCATAGTCGCTTATGTACCGAAACACCTTAAGAGCTGCCGCCAAAATGTAATAACTTTCTTTGCACACTTTAATTTTTATTGTCTGTATTAAAGGTGAAATAATTTTAATTTTCTCAACTCTTTTGAAGAGTAAATTATTTTTCGCTGCATGAAGAATGCACAGAGACAATGTATTTTTCTCCAACGCAATCCTGTTATTGGAA
This sequence comes from Cremastinae sp. B BG-2022a, assembly GCA_030522605.1. Lineage (NCBI taxonomy): Eukaryota > Metazoa > Arthropoda > Insecta > Hymenoptera > Ichneumonidae > Cremastinae sp. B BG-2022a. The sequence continues at coordinate 45,948 of JAPYYX010000017.1, read as the reverse complement.
AAGTAAAATAAAAATTCTCGTGCGTGTATCGTATTCTCGTATTATGGATCGCGTGTGTTTTGCATCGAAAGAGTAAAAGGGTTCAAAGTCGGTGTATACACCGATATATTCCGTACCCAGCGTAGCATCGATTCAAGTCTATTCTTTCTTCTCATTTTATGTACCCTAATCGGTTTTTATATTATTCCCAAGGCGCAGTCATAATCTCATTGGCTTTAAGAAAAAGGCTCGCGCGCTTTTTGCTGAAACGCGATCCTCGAGAGTCCGGGAATGAAGAGAGAGTGAGAGAGAGAGATAAAATACACGTGCGCATCGAATGCACGAGGATGTTAAAATATCGTCGCGGAACATTGCGTGGCGTGTCCGCTCGAACAAATCCAATCGACGATCGATCGCTCGTTCTCTGACCAATGGCATTTAATTCATAATATTTCTTCCTCCCGGAATCCAAGAAATCGAAAAATTTAATAAATTTGACTCAAAAACCCGTCAACTGTCTTCCGAAATTAAAAATCCCCTAAAACAATAAACGTCCGATTTTACCTGCCGATTCATAGAGAACCTGTCGTCGAGAACTTTGTTGGGAACGCTGATATAGATGCGAGGAGGTCTGATCTGTTTGAAGTTGAAACGTATGTTGCTGTTGTTGTTGCTGCTGATGTTGTTGTTGTTGTTGTTGCTGCTGCTGTTGTTGTTGCTGCTGCTGTTGTTGTTGTTGGTCTTGTTCTTGCTGCTGTTCCTGTTGATGCGTGAGAGAAAATCCATTTTGTCCGTTGCCCCCAGGAGGAGTTTCGTGCTGATACTGTATTTGGTATGATTGTTTTTGTTGGTCTTGACGTTGTTGTTGCTGCTGTTGTTCATGTTGTTGATGTTGCTGTTGTTCATGCTGCTGTTGATGATGAGGATGATGCTGATGATGATGGTGATTGTGAGAGTGATGCGAGTGTTGCTGGGGTTGATGAGGATACGGTGAGCCCCAGACGTAATGATGTTGTTGCCACGACCCTCCCGCCTCCGTCTCCGACATACCTCGTGTCGTCAAGTCCTCCAGGATAGTTTCAACTTTTTGTCCTCACTTCAATTGCACAATTTCTTCGAATACTTTATCTGAGGTCGTTGTCTCTCATTGCCTCTTTTCCAAGACGGTGTTTTTTTACTAATAACCGTTTCTCTTGTAACTTGGAAGCTGACACTTGAATTCAAAATCACTTCTGTGCTTGATTTTCCTAATTTTTGAAATTAAAGGAACGATTTTTCAACGGTCCTATTTGATACGTTTGGTCAAAGTGACGTGAAAAGTTGTCTTCTTTTTTATAATACTGCAATTCATTGTTAATAAATAATTGTTGGTTGAGAAGGAGTAAACAAATTTGTCGCACAAATTGTCTGATCAGAAATTTAATTTTTCACAAAAATTTTCTTTTGCACTTCCACATCACGCCAAAGTAGTTCAAGAAATCAGTACTGATTTAATTCTTTACGTTTTCACGTTAATTTTAACGTTTCGGGTTCAGCTTCTCCAAAGTATTTCCTCTCGTACTCCTCGAGATCAGGTGACTCGGCGTCAAAAATCCGCCACTGATTAGTCAATAGTTTAATTTTCTTCGCCGTGCACAAGAGGTCAGCCGTTGGCCGGAAAAAAATTTAAAAACAATTTAGGTGTCATTATGGTCACTCGCAAATTCTCATGACTACGGAAAGAAATTCCATAATCCTGAATTTTCCGTTCTCGCGTCAAAAGACGGAAAAATCGGCTGCTGGAAGAACGACGATCGAAACTCATCGAGATATTTTTATTAAACTTCTTTCGTAATTTTGTTTGTAAAATAAACAATGATACAAACAACAATAAGAAAAAAACCACAAAGTGATGAAGTATTCTAAATCAAAATGTTTGCACTTGAATGCAAAATCGAATAAATTTCAAAATTTAATTTCCTCAAATCTTGTTGAATCGTCGTTTCTTCCACACGAAAAAAAAAATAATTGGACCAACAGAAACACGAAAAAGATATTCCAAAATCTTAACGGACCTGTAGAGCGAATTCCACTTTCAGCAAATATTCGGTAACGACATATTCATATCGGAAGGAAGAAAATGAAAAGTGAAGAAAAAAAAACGAAGAGAGTACAGAAAAATGTGATAATTCACGTACGAGATGAGTGCGCGAGAAATCAATGCGGGAAGCGATGACAGAGGGAAGAAAGGAAAGAAGTCGACGAAATGTGTCGGAGGGTACGTTTTTCGTGCGGCAAACGAGAAACGCGATCGAGTGTATCGAGAATATCGCAGAAACGGACTGAGCGAACGGACGAATTCGCGAGAGGTCGGAGCGGGCAGCATAGCGCGCGCGTATACGACCAACTTTATCTTCTCCAAGCGCACACAAAATTCTCCGCGTGTATTTTGACGCACACAGGCACAGAGCACGTGTACAGATGACTCGATCCAATGATGCTCATGAAGTGAAGTACATGGACGAGGAGATGGTAGTTATCCCTCGCTCTCTCTATCCCGTTTATTGTATTTCGCTCCTTCTCTGTCTTGAGTTCTCGAGCACCTCGCGCCATATACCCTCCGAACAGGGGTTGTGGCGCGTCTATCCACGTGCGCTCCGGAGCACGTTTCTCAGTCACGTGTTTCCTCCCAACCCCTTCTCTATCGTTCTCACTCGTTCGTTTCTCCGTTTCATTTTTCTCAACACCCCCACACAATAATTGCCGATCGAAATGCAACGTGTTCGGGTATAATTGTTTTATTTGCGTATACGCAAAAGTTAAAATTAAAGACATTGTTATGAAAAGTGGAATTCCGAGAATCACGCCGTATATTTTTAAGTCACTGAAAGGAATTCTTTTTGTTTTCATGGAATATGACGGATCGAAGGGTTAGATGAAAATGTAGCCGTATGTATTCGAGTGAAATTAGCGTTACATCCAGATCAGATCTAAAAGGTGAAAACTCTATAAATATTCTATAAATTCTATAAATATTCAGTGGGGTCGAAGTGAGTCTCCTCCTCATTGATATCTCCTTGTAAATAAATTCCGTGTAAAAAATTTTACGATGAAAATATGTGAATGATTATAAAAAAAAACTAAAATAAAGATACTCAAGTTGTAAAAAAGTCGAGGTGTAAAAGAGAACTAAATTCACAAATAATTTACCGCGAAGTTCATTGAAGACATTACTTTTCTTGCACAGAAAATGTATCGAAAAAAATGTAAAATGGCTCATCTGATATCCACTGGTGATTAATTTGGTATCAAAAAATTTTATAAAAGTTGATCACTTTTTTTATGGCAACGAATAGGAAATTTCCTATCGATACTCATGCCGGGACATTATTGGTAAATCAGAAAATCGATTTTGACCCCTCAGATCGGTAAGACTAAAATTTTCCGCAAGATATAGTAAAATATGTACACGCGCAATGAGTCTCGTATTTACAAGTAATCTACTAGAGCAAAGCCAATGACCATCGGTCGTTGAATTTCCAATGAATATATGTATTGATTATTCTCACGTTGCGCTTTTAATCTCCCTACCACGCGAGTGTCTTCGGAATAGTACTCGATTCGTAATGCTCTCTCTTCTTTCTCTGTCATTATTTTTCTTATTTTGTTGTTGGATACTGCACGTTGGACTGGTTTAATTCGTCCAATGGAGAGAAAAAGATTTTCACACGTAGACGTGTCTCGTAATAACGTATACATTCGGCATATGAAACTTTTCTTTTCGTTCCACGGAGAACCCGCGTCGAATGACCCGAATCTTTATGAACTGACCTCCGACAACGCGCGCACTTTGTCCGTACTTAAATCTAGGAAACGCGTGCGATCCAATCGCTCGTCTCTCCTGGAGATATATTCATTCGATTCTCGTGATAGCATCTCATTTTCGACGTCTCTTATTTTCACTTCGTTTCTGCCCTCTCGTCTTTTGTATATATCGTCATTCTATTTTGAGACAAAAACATTTTGAACTCTATTCAAAATTTACATGACGCTGCTGACTCAAATTTTTTTGCAGTTTTTATTCAAAATCTGTCGTGACAGAATAAATTGCAAGTAAAAAAAAATGTCTTTGATGAAAATTAAAAATTGGCCTCGTACGAATAATTTGACGACAGGTTGAAGAAATTAGAAGTGAATAAAAAGTTTATCACATTTTCTTTTTTTGAGAGAAAAGAAATTTGATAAACTTTATTCCCATAAAAAATGTTTGCTGTATTGAATATGAGCCGCACGCTGTCTGCCACGTGCATAACGAACCCTCATTCTCCCGCGCTGCGTTTCCCTATAGCAGCTCTACTGGTAAACACAAATCCGTTTGCATGCCCTGTATAAAGCTTTGGAAATCTGTGATTGAATGCAGATTAATCGTTAATTGTATCTGGTAGAAATTTAACTAATTTGATATTTTCTCTTGCACATAGTTTTATTTACCTCTCCAGGGTTTTAAAACCGTATAATTTTCCATCATATGTATAAATCGGTGAATTTTCGATTTAATTTTTAATTTTTCTATTTTACTTTTGATTTCCATTCCACTCGTCTGATTGATCACTATTGGTGACTACCAAAATTGAATGTATTGTTTTTTTGTACATTTGGATTTTTATTCGATTGATCGCCTCGATCCAAAACCGATTTTCGCATGAATCTGATTTCTTAATGAAAAAATGAATTTTTTTTTCATGTTACTGACTTCGTCAATCGAGAGCCTGTATATTTATTATTAATGTGGAGACTCTGATGGGACGTCAGAATAGGAAAAGAAGAAGAAAAATATTTAAAAAAGGGGGAAATGTCTTTCTCTGTCCATTTTTTTGTGACGCTCCTCTCGTCTTTTGCTGTTGTTTTCTTGTGTTTTTTTATCATTATAGGTATTTTATATTCCGAATATGGGATAGCCGAAGCGTAAAATGCAAGGGGTTGCTTTTTGCTATTTTTCCTCTTCGCCTCGTGTTTTCTTCCTCTTCCCTCTCCCTCTCCAGTCCACACGAATTCTCCTATCTGCAAGGGATATTCGAGAAATGAGTCGGCGAGGAAAGGTGCAAAGAGGATAGTACGACAGTGAACGGGAGAAGGAAAAAAAAGTTGATCGAGCGTGCTCCTGTCTGATAACTCGATACGTGTTTACTCCAATACCTTCTCATTCTTTGTAACGTTTCTCGCGTCGTCGAAAATCCATTTCTCTTCAATTGATTATAGAAATAATTAATTTCGAAACAAAAAATACATATTCATATAAAAAGTTAACGAAATAACGAACGATTGTCAAATTTAATTGAAATCAAAATTAATGCTCATGTGTATGAGGCATTCCATGTCAAATTGGACATTTTAAAAAAATTTATTTTTTCCCATTTCCTTAATTTTTTAACATTTTTGTGCTCTTCAAAAAAACATCCAAAGAAATGTCCAGATTTTTAAAATATTTTCATTTACTTTTCAAATGAAGTATGAACAACTTTTTCACAATATTTTATAGGCGTTTTTTGAGATCTCAGCTCAAGTATATATTTTGATTGAGAAATTGTTACGATTCATCGATGAATACTATACAAGATTGTTAAAATACAAGATTATGGAAGAAAAGAACTTTTTTATTTATAACGGCAAATTAATTTTATTTTATTTATATAAATAAAATGATCATGTTTCGTCTTTCCTGTTTATCGATCCGAGTGTCTGGTTTCCGTTTCTCCTTAAGGAGTTTTTCAATTCTCGGAAAAGAAGGAAGAACGGAGGAGGAGAGAGCGAGATGGAATGAGAGTTCGTCACGAGGCAAGTAACGTGAATCGATGTTGTTCCGGTCAGAGCAACCCCCGTGTTGAAGGATGCTGCGACCACCCGACGTACGTAGATGAGCTTTGTCGACGGCAGGCATTTAATGCGCATTTAATGCGCATATTAAAAGTCATGAATTTAAAAATGATCATTTCCATAGGGGTAAAAAGTTATTGAAAACGATGCTAAACGTCAACACAACGTCACAAATTTTCACCGGTCAAATCGCTCTCAAAAATGATCAATATTTGCAACAAAAGATATAAAAGCAGCGAGCCGTCTACATACGACATCAGGGCTCGGTACTTTGCTTAAGTGAGTCTTGAACATCTTTGAGAATCATTCATTATTAAAATTCTTTCTCTCACGTGGTACAAACTCATTATCAATCTTGAGGGAGTTCGTTGGATGTATCTAAAAAATTTCCTGTTAAAATTTCAAGCACTTTAGATACGTAATTTGTATTAATTTGTGTTATTATCTGTCAAACTCATTATTTCGACTACGTCAGTCACAAAAATCTTGACAGCAGAAGCACAATCCACATATTAAAAGTCTCGAATTTATAAATAATAATTTCCATTTTTCTATTCAAATTTCTATACAGGGGTAAAAGACAAGAAAAAAAAACACTTCGTTTATCTTCTGAAACATTAACTCAATACAGGCTATAGGGAAAAAAGGAGGAAGAAGATGAAGAAAAATTGAGTGTTTCGTACGCTTTTAATTTTTTTAATTTGATGACAAAGGGATGTTTATCCGCGAATGCGAAAGTCGAATCTCAGGGAATGAAATACAAGGACACCGGACACGAGACCGCACGAGTATCGCATCACGTTTTCGTTTGCAACATATATTTACAATAAATGCACGTATCTCGTCGTTGCATCTCTGTGAATGTATACGTATTGTATACACGTATGTGTGTATGTGCAACAACGAACACACGGTCGTGTCCACGCGTTGATCGCTTTTTCTCACAGGTATAATTTACTCGATCCCGTCCTTTTTATTTTCCTCTAGGACGGAAAGAAAAAATCTCTTAAAATTTGAAAAATACGAAGAATATACGAAGGAAGAATAAAAAAAATGTATGAAATTCAGAGCTCATTTGAAAGTAAAAAAAAAGAATCGCGGAGCGATTATCCGAGAATGTGTTTTTTTTCTCTCTGATTTTTATTGTCTGACAAAGTTGCGGAAGAATGATTAAATATTTATAACAAAACGCATGAAAAATGTAATCGATCTCGCGAGTTTCGCGTGCGACAGAACAGACGAGAATAAAGAGATGCCAGCCTAAAAAAAGGAAACAACAAATGCACGGGGAAAAAAAAAGATTCCAGAGAGATGAACAATTATATAGAAATAACAATGGGATAGGAACGATGCGAGCTGTCGTTGGCGTAGGCGGGACGGTTCGGAAGGACGTCGAATATATATACATGTATCGTTGCTGATAGTTGCGTAATCTCCGTTTCATTCAATAGCCGGTCAGTTCTCATTTTATGAATGCTCGCAAACGTTTCTTTCTCCCTCGCTCGGATGCGCTCCCGGTAACGAGGGAGCAATGACAACATTCGCTCGTTCCTCTTATTTTATCTCATTTGTTAATCCCCCCAACATCGCACTGGTGACAACAAATCGTCACCCGTGTCATAGGTTTTCGAATTTCAACAATTCAATTTGATTTTTCGACAAAGAATTTTATACGTTTTAGCGACTTCATCATTTTTATAAAGTATGTGCATGACTCTTTTACTATTTTTTTTTAATTTTCGAATTAATATTGAAAGTGTTTAGACATTTTTATTATTTATGGTTTCAATTTATTATTTCACGTCATTTACGTTTTTATGATTAATTGAACAAAATAAATCATTTTTGCTTCTTTTTTTCTAATAATTTTTAATGTTCGGATTACGATAAAAAATGCGAATGTAAATTTCATGAATTATTCTAAATAAATTGAATACACGTACGCTATTAGAACTTTTTGAAATTGAAAATTAACTTTGTATTTTTTTTCTGAGTTTTGAAGTTATCCAATTTTGAAGTTATCCAATTTTAATCAAGTGTTAGATACTGTAAGCTTTATATTTTTTATTTTCTCTTTTTTTATTCAAAACAATCTGCGTCGATAACTAGAATTTCTTTGCAATAAAATTTCAAGTTCGAAAGGCAGAATTCGAATTTACCGTCGATCGGATTTGGCGCGAGCTCGACCGTCGAGTGGCGCGATCCAGCGGCTATTCGTGAAAAGAATTCGAGTCTCTCCCTCCCGCAGCTCGATGGATTATTTCGAGCGCAACGAAGACGTCATCGTCGTTCGTTCCCCACTCACTCGTCTCTTTTCCTGGTCTCAGGGACGTCGGTGAACGAATTTTTAGTTCCCGAACCCGTTCCCAGATTATTTCTCCATTTTTTTCGATATTAACAAAAAATTTTTTTTTCTTCCCTCCTCTATAAGTGCAAGCTCAAAGCGAGATTCGAAGAATCGTGCAAATTTTGGCAGGGAACGTCGAATTTTCCTGCTTGAAACGCAGCATAATTTTCCCTCGACGAAGCTCGCGCTCCAATCCGAGAGATCTATTTTTGAAGCGGGAAACGTTTTCACGTTTTCTCTCTCTCTCTCTCTTTCTCTCGCTCTCTCTCTCTTTCTCCCTCATAGACACTCCGAAAAAGACGAGAGCACCAAACTGCACGCTTTTTTCTCGCTTCGCTGAGCTTCCCATTGATTCGTTTCCAATTTCGAGTCGCAAAAAATACAATTCGCTTCGCTATTTTTTTCTGTTATCTCGTCCAAGCTTCTCCGGTGGATCTCGTAGAAGGTTATTAGACGGGGAAGAAATTATCGTTTGCGGCTTACCAGTTACCAATGTGAAAATTCAAAACAATTTCTGCCATTGAAATTCGAATAATATCATAATATTCAATGGAAAATGTAAAAGCAAGTGCTATACATTTGGAATATGAATTGTTATTATGATAATTATTCAAATGATTGCGATATGCTTTGTTTTTTTATGAATTCTATTTTCTTCAAGAAATTATCGCTTCGCTTTTTTGTATCGGTCACCTCACACGAGCTTTTTTTCCGGCGTGTTCCGCCGAAGATTGAGAGAGAAAGAAATGCGATTGTTTGCGATTCACGAAATTTTGTTTCTAAAAATAATTTTCCAAAAAATCTCTGTTACTTCGATTAGAATAATATTATTATGTTTCAGCTCGTCTATTTTTTTTCTCGTAATTCTCATTTTTTTCGCTGACTCGCTCGAGCTTTTCTTTCTCCCACGGATTACGCTGAAAATTATGAGAGTAAAAAACGCTCGCTCGTATTTTTTAAAAATATTTGCTTCATTGATTCAACATTTACGAAAATTATTTTAAAAAGTATTTATGCTATTTAAAATCGGATATAATATTCAAATGATCGCGAGAGATTTCGTTTTTCATCAATTCTTTTTCTTTCTCAAAATAAAATGATCCCTCACGAGACTATTTTGTTTTTTTCGTACTTACCGTTTAGCAATGGTCGCAAATTATAAATTTTCGCTTCTGTCTCGCCAGAAATGATATTTTTACTTTCCTATCAGTCAAATACCAGTTTATTGGAATATTTACATTTCATATGTGAAACCTTGACTCGAGGGCTTCCTGCTCGCGAGCGTTCGAGCGGAATTCATGACGCTGATTTATTCCAAGACTTACCTGCAACGAAAAAATAAGCAACATTTAAGACACAAAAAATCATACATCGAAAATCAATATTCTTTGCAATTTTATTTTCAAAAAAAAAGAAAAGAAAAATAGATGGCACATCGCGAACAGTTGAGAGGGAAAAAAATGCAAAACGAACGTCAAGAGATCGTTGCCTGGAGACGAAAAAACGAAACGATTTTTCATTGACACCGAATCGTTGGAGGTGGGAGATGTCCGGCCGGGAATAATTTTGAAAATTCTACCCCCAAAAATTACAAAAAAAGTCAGTCTCGTCTCTGAGTAAAAAATTTCAAAAAAAAGGGAATATGTTCTGAGGAAAATTGTGACTGTGGGGTCGCAAATAAGATCGATTTGGAAGTAGAACTCGAGATCCGGGGCCTTCGGGAAATGATCGTGTAACATGGGAGTTAAGAAGTCCCCGAAGATTCAGAAGCTCGTCGTGAACGCGATAAGAAGGCTTCAGGACGTTCAAGGTTCGACACCCCGGGAAATCAGTAATTATATTTCCCAGGAGTACGATGTCCCTAGCATGAAAATTCAGCGGCAGGTTCGTCTCGCGCTTGATCGAGCCGTATCTTACGGAATTCTTCAACGTTCGAAAGGGTACGATATCAAACATTTTTATGTAGAACAAAGATAACGAAAGGTTATACATTTATTTTTGATTTCTTAATATTCGAAACATTCCCATGTCAAAATATTATTTACGTTCCTGATAAATATGCAAAAAAAAATTACAAAAAAGATCAAAATTAATTATATTTAAATTCGTAAAAAAAATTAAAACAGAATTTAAAGATTTTTGAAAGAAGATTTCTAAAACATGAAATGTTGACCGTTCTCAGGGGCCATTACACTTGCAACCGTGAATTCCTGGGCTACCAGCCGCAAGTCGAGGACTTGCAGCCTCTAGAGAAATGCGCGCCTCGACGGGTACGTCGGGCAAAGTCCTGCGGTCCTACCAAAAGACGACGAAAAGCTCGCGGCATGTGCGGTCCCGGTGGCGGGAAGCGTTCAGGAAGGCGAATGCGTCGAGGTAGATCGCGTCGAGGAGGATCGCGCCGAGGAGGATCGCGTCGTCGTTCGCGCAGAGGGATGAAAAGCGGGTGCGGACCCACGCGTAGAAAATCGCGTCGTCGCAGCGGTGCCGGCTGCGGTACGGGGAAGAGCCGCAGCCGAAGGAGTCGACCGCGCCGGAGTAGTCGGCGAGGCCGTCAATGCGCCTCGGACGGAAGGCGAGCCGAGAAGGGCGACGACGGATTCTTATCGAGCTTTCGGGAAAAACATCGTCGCGCGAGAAGTTCCTCCGGAACTCGCAAGCCGAGCGGTTCGATCTCGATCAGCGACGAGGAGCCCCTCACGGAGAAGCTCTCCGGCGACCAGAACGAGATCTCCGAAAATCTTGATTAAATCTCCCCATGACGAAAAAAAAGCCACGTCAAATTTTTTTACCGCGTTTCATCCTTTTTAATACCTTTTTTCGCTTCTTTTTGTACTCTGCTCGATTTTTTAAAAATCATTTTTCAACTCACTTTTCGTCCAATGTCCAATGTACACGATATATTATAAATAAACATTTTATATGAGCTTTATTCCTTCTTTTATTTTTATCGGCTGCGCAAGTCTCTTTACGAGCAATTTCTTGAATGAGAACACGACGCACGTCCAGATCGAGTTAAAGCAAAAAGAGATGGAAATTTTTTATAATATGTTCCATTTCTATTCTTTATTCTCTCGTTTTGAAATTTCTTCCATTTTTTATCTTATTTTTCGTTCATTTTTGTAATGTACACAATACTTTTCATGAGCTTTTTGTTCTTTTCTTTTTTATAGTGTCTAACACATTCCTTTTTAACCCATATTTTTCGTACTGCTGATATGTTCTCGAGTTATTTTTCAAATTCGATTTATTTGTTTTCTTTTGACGAATCTCTGTCCCCCGTCCCCCGTGAACGAGAAGACGACACGTCCCTGGCTTTTGGCCTTGTCTGCTAATGATAGTCTCGTTAATGATACACGCTCGTCCGTACATGAACGCTTTCTGTACACACGTACACTCATCAATTCTATTTTACTTTCGTACGTGTGGATGCGCCCCGTGTTAGAATTCTCTCGCGCTGCTGTAAAGTTTATTAATTCGTCACACCCGGACGTATCTTGTACCAGTCGGACATTTCTGACCACCATTACCGCGAAAAAAACGACTCTCGTCGTCAACGTTCTCAGACGCTTCAAACTCGTTTCACCTCCTTTTTATTCTCTCCTGAGAGCGCTCGAAATCTCAAGGATGCGAAACATCTTCAGCGAAGATAAATAAAAATGATAAATCCGAAATAAATCTTTTCGCGTTCATTTGAAATTTAAAGAGCCTCGTTCAAACTCGCGCGCGTGCATGGATTCGCCGAGCTTTCTCATTTATCGACTGAGGATTCTCGAAACAATTAAATTATTTTCATTTTTTTTGAAAATAAAATTAAAATAAAATATTCAAAAAAATACAATTTCAACATATCTAAAAATATTTGTCATTTTGATTACTAAAAATTCGGATAAAATTAGAAAAATTGAGAGAATTTTCGTGTTAAATAAAATCATCATCATTTTCTTTGTTTTCCAAAAAATAATAAATGCCAATTATAAATAATAATTTCAATATTTTATATATAAAAGAGTAGAAAATTCGAAAGAATTTTTCTGTTGAAAACAAAGATCTCTATCGAAAGATTTCAAAACAAAATACGCAGATTCCGATTTAATTTTTTTATTTTTCAAAGGACAATAAATATTAAACAAATTCCATGTTCTATATCTTTACACCAGGAAATATCGCCTGATATCGATTTCGAAAAATACGAATAAAATTAGAATGTTTTAAAGAATTTAAGTGACAAATAGAACGATCCGAATCGAATGATTTCAAACATTTGCTCATGATTTATTATATTTCTGTAAGCAGCGATACTAAGTTGCGGTAGTGAATAAGAGAGACCGACAGAGCAGTGTGTATTAGGCTCGTCGCGTGAACCCGAAAATATCGTTGCTACGAAGGTATGTCGAAACCTGGCATAAGTTTTGGCAGGATGCCAACGGAGCCGCCTGCGGTAGTAACTGGTAACGGCTGCGCGTGGTAGAGGCCATAGGCCACATGGAGTCCGAGCATAGAAAAGAGAGCGAGCGAGAAAAAAGAGGAGCGAGGAGAATGAGCGAGCGAGCGAAACGCTGACAAAATGCGCAGCCGGTAAAATGCTTATTTTCCTTCAGTTTTGTCTCTCTGTGGTATGTCCATCAAATCATAAGACGAAGGAGTTCGCCAACTTCGAAAATACATCGTCAAAACGCCCCTCGGGTAAAAAAAATATTCCGAACCGCGTCTTCTGTCTTTTGAGCTCGTGGTCTCGTGGCCCCCAGAAGTTTGTCCCGGCGAACTTCGGATTTTGCAGAAAATGTTCATATGAATCGAAATTTGTACTTTTAGCTTTTAAATCGTGACAGGATTTCGTCACCTTGAATTTCATCAATATTGATAAATAAAAAAAATTTCAATATCATTTTGAACACTCGATGATCCTATATTTTTGTATGATGGATACGTTTCGCATGCACAGTCAGAAAACAAAATAAAATATTCTATCAAATTAAATTTATTGGCACGATTTTGTTGTACTTTTAATCGAAAGGCGACTTGAGTTGAGTCCAAAACGGTGATTTTCACTCAATTTCACTTTAATCGTTTAAATGCTTCTACATGTTGACATTTACTTTAAATTGCAGAATTTTGTAGTTTACCACTAAATTAAAGACAAGCCGATTTAATCGTCGGCAAAAATGCAAAACTTCATTTTTTTTATTTTCTCTTTCCTCTCGTGATCGTCACGCATTCTCTCCGTCTCCCTTTTTTTATCGTCATTATGAATGCGCGGAAGATTCATTCAGAATTACGAGCAATCAAAGAATAACAAAGAGATAACAAAGAATAACACGATGTACAATAATAAATAAAAAAAAGAAAATTAATTAAAAAGATGCGATTGAATTGTCGAGAGAAATGCAAAAAAGAAGAGAAACTTCATTTCTTTCATCCTCACTTTTATCTAGTGATCTTCACATTCATTTCTCCTTTTTCTTTCGTCGCTTCGTTACGAACGCGTGGAAGGTCTCTCGAGAGGCTGACCCCGCGAACCGAGTCAGATAGAGAGATAATATACAGTGCAAAAAAAAGAGAAAAAGAAGAGGAAATAAAAAAGCTTGTACGTTGGCTCGTATAAACTTCCCACTCGGACCATACTCGTGTATTACGAGAGGACGAATACACGAGAGATGCAAAGGTCAGGGTTTTCTCTTCTTCCTCCTCACTTCCTCGCTTCTCCTCCTTTTTTCCCTACTCAACTTTTTTTTTAGTTATACTTCAATGTTTTTATTGTCGAAAAAAAACGTTCTTTCGCAATTGTCCTCTTAATCTCCGCTCATTATAATTTAATTCATGCTCGTTGTGAAATTTTGTTGGTATTGAAGCTTTTTTGAAATTACAATTTTTCGTCAACGATACACTGCAGGTGTTGCACGAATTTTTCGGTAGGCTTTCGGGGCTAGGAAAAATTGGTCTAAGACACCGCAGGAAAAAAGCAGCCTCGAGGGAGAGGTAGAAAATTAGACCGCAGACTTTCGGCCGCCCTTAAAAATCGATTTCTGTCCGATGCACTCGTGGTTAGCGCGAATGCACGAAACTTCCTGGATCGGCTCGCGGCCTCGTTGCACGACGCGACTTTGTACGGTTTGTTCCTCCGTGCTTTACGCTCTTCTTGAGCGCGTGTCGATCGATTACTCTGACGAAAAAAGTAAGACAACAGAAGAACTACATAATGATAAAATTAAATAAAAATAATATTAAATATTCTTATCTTGCTGAATGTAACATCGTCAAAATATTTCGACATTAATGTAGCAGTTATTTAATTAAAAAAGAAACAATACGAAGTACAAATATTTGGAAAAATCTTGATTGCTTTTAAACAAACAAATAATGTTTAAAAATCGGAGAAGAAATTTTGATCGAAATCTACAATTTGAGAAAGTGAAAGTGACAAAAAACACTAAAAATGTATATATGCGAAAATTATATTCGATCAGAGATCGAATTTTGGCAGTAAATTTATTTTTAATTATTATTTTAATAAGAATCAATTCCTCCATACATATACCGACAAAATATTCGAACCGATGGACCAAGGGACCTTTTAACGCCACATCAACCAGTGAATTAACAAACGGACGCGCTGCCGTTACTCTCATCGTTACCACCGAGCGAATTCACGCTTCCCCACTACGACTTCATTGACTAATAAGAAGCAAGAATCTCTGCAATTCACGCATTCAGTGCGCTCGTCTCTAGGCTGATACGTCGAAAATTAGTCTTCCGAGATAGCCGGCTAGGGATAAATTTTTCACATATAATTTTCCTGTTAATGATTAGAAGATGTCCGCTTATTATCATTGACTGGAGTCCAGACCCGGAGATAAAGTGACCTTGGTATGCTCCGTAACACTCGGTCAGTTTCCTTTTCGCTTTTCTTTTCACGCGACTTGTACATTCTTGTACATTCATAATAAAGAATGTACAAACATTCTCTTATCAGTCGTATCGCTTTGATAACGTAAATATACACTCGCACGCAGATATTTTTTAATATATACTGAGGAAGGTACTAACGTTCAGCGCCGTGTATTGAAAGATGAATGGTGAAAAAATATTCAAATATTCAGAATATCAGTTTAAAGTCTCTTACGAATAAAGTATAGTGCTTGATAAGTATTTTCTATCTCAAGCAATTCAAAATTTTGCGCTTTTCAAGACAACTCTGATTTCTTTGTTCGAGTCTGAACACTTCCCGCCGCATCTACTTTGCGAGAGTGCGGGGTATGCACTGTGACGTCACAAGGCACGTTTTACGCGGTCTTCACATCGACTGTCCTGCATCCCTGGCCTATTTACATTCGATATAATTTACGTTTTCAGTACTCCAAAATGTGCTGCTGATTCCCGAATAGCATTCACAGCGACTCAAATTATATATTTTACTACGAAATTTTCATTGCTCAATAATCGTACAAACGACCGAACACGATACAGACGCGAGACTCGTAATTGTACTGGGTGAGAGTAATTCTTCGTGGCAGTGTGCAACGTCACGAGCGAGTCCGGATACGTTTCGCAACTTTCGATTTCGAATCCAAAATACATGATGGATCGTAATTGGCATAATGAGACGAAAAAATTATTTTAGCATGATGAGAACCTCTGATAATTTCATTGACGTTGTAACACATGTGCGACTATGTTCGAGGAATTAAATGCGCGTATATAAATGCGCAAAGTGTTGGCAAAGTATGACAGGAGGGGAGGTGAAAACGCTGGCGTGAAAGGGAATTAAAAAATCCGTGTTACTCGTCCCCCCGGGGTCATCCCCGTCGTCGCAAAACTCGCAGTCCCATCAGCCGCGTTAACGTTTCGCGTATTCGTAAACGCTTGATCGCTACGTTGCATCTCGGATTGCGCAATTTCGAGATATATCTCGACTCCGCGATACAAGCTTTTAGCGCGAAGCGTCTTCACTTTTTTCGAAATTTTTTTCCTCTCGTCGCGCAATCGTAAAACTTCTACCTTCGATTTTTCATCCCATGTACGACCTATATTTTTTTTTGTAAACAATAAAAACGACATGAATCATGTTTTTTATTCTGGAAAAATTGATCGTTGATTTTCAATGCAAATGCAGTCTCGCATAATTTTTCGTTCGATTAAAAATCTCGTTTTGTGGCAGAAGGTTGATTTTCTTGTTGGTTATCATTATGATCATCATCGATGCTTTTTATTTTGAAAGCAAATGAAAAAAGTCATTCGACTCTTTCCATTTCATACAAGGTATATATTTTTTGCAAACTAAAAATAAATTCAGCATGAATCATGATTTTTTTCTGCAATAATCGATCGTTGATTTTCGCAGTCATTATAATCTCCGCACAATTTTCCTTTCGATTGGAAAACTCATTTTACGGCAGAATGTTCGCTCGTTTAATCATACTAATTACGATTAGAGTAATTAACGTTGCTCTCTACTTTGAAGACATCACATGAGTAAATTTTTCAACTCATCCAACCTCCATTGCTTTTTTAATTAAAAACAAAAAATAAACCATGAATCGTGATTTTCCGAAGGTGCGCTTTTTTATTGATATTCATTTTAATAATCATTATTGTTGTTTATTTTGAAGACAGATGGGAAAAGTACATCTGGTATTATCGCCTGTACACCGAAGTGTGCATAATCGCGACTGATAAGAGAATCTCACCCCTCTCTGCGTTTCTTACCTCCCGTCTCATTTTTTTTCTTTCCCAGTCTCTCTTCTTCTTTCTCGAGTTCTATCTTGGAATGATATCGCGTTAGCCGCGAAATGACACCGTTCGCGATAGCGAGCGAGCCAGCACATCGATCGAGCGATCGCAAGGACCGTACAATTTTTATCGCCGTCACTCTAAACGTCCGATTACAAGTTATTCTTTTATCTCTCTCCTTTATTCTCCTTTTTTCTCTCGTGGAATAGACCCCCAAGAAGAAGAAAAAAACATTCCTATCGATAGCGTCTTGTTTTTCGATCAAAGTTCGCCTCAAATTTTTTTATCGGCTCGTTGCAACAACTTTATTAAATTTTATCATTTTTTTCGAAATTATGAACTCTTTCGCGAAACTAGAAGCTCGGACGTTTCCTCTTTGCGACACAAGAGATTTAATCTCTCGATGAATTTTTCTCAAGGAAAATTTGTCGCGAGATGAAAACGATCCAGCGATCTTTATTGAGAATCAATAAAAATGGATGAGTCACAAATGATTATTTGATGATAAACCCGTCGTACCGGTTGCAGTTGACGAGAAAAATAGCGCGAACGGAAAAAAGCGAGAAAAATGTAAAAAAAACACGATGCGAAAAAAAAAAACAGAAAAAGTGAGTGGGACTGATGAGAACCTCTGAGACGTATTAACACATCGGTAAAAGAGTAGGAGATCTCAGCTGCTCGAAACACGCATCATCGAGAGACAGATAGCGAGCGAGGGAGTGAGAGAGAGAGAGAAAATTTTTTTCGACATTATGTCTGTTTCACGAGCGCTTAGGATTTTCGTAAGACTCGAGAGTGAGAACGAGCGAGAGAGAGAGAGAGAGAGAACGAGTTGAGGTTAGTTTATCCTCCTCTCACTCTCGCACGCTCGTCGTCACTGTCACGTGGTAGTCTCTCCGGCCACGGACTCCGAACGAGGTTAATCGAGAGCCGAGCGCCGGCGCGACAATGTTCACACACGCACGGGCACGTACACGCGGCTCCCATTCCGAGGCAACGTGTGTGGGTCTCTCTGTTTTTTCTCTTTCCTCCCGAGTAAACTTGGCTTATCAACGCGACCCCGTGAGAGCACTCCCGATGCACAAACTTCGAAATAACGCTACGAATTTCCGCAAGGAAGTTTACAGAGAGACAGAGAGAAAGAGAGAGTGAGTGAGAGTCCGTGGGAATGTGAGAAAATGAGAGAAAAACATCAGAGAGGATGCACCAATACAATGAGCGAGAAAGAATAATAAAGTCCGCCGCCAGTTTGCGCTGTTGTAGCGCTTTTGGCCGCAATGCGCGATTTTCGAAGCGGAGAGTTGGACCACACACGGCTGGTGCAAATTGTTCGCGAAACGTTTCACGGCGTATCGGAAGCATCGTCGTGGCACTCATCACGAAGGAGAGAATAACTGGCACACAGGAACCGTCGAGTTGAGAATCGTCAATACGTTGCCCCTCGGCAACGAGTAATTCAATTAGAAAGAAGCTCCTAATCAGATGACACCTCTCAGTATATTTCTCTTTCTCACTCTCGCCTCTCTGCTCCGCTCTTATTATATTCGAGCAACGAATGCATAGGAATAATTTCGTAGTTGAATTTTCCCGGAGTTTCGTAGCTTCGATAATTCTCGGCCGGCTATCCCCGATAATCACGAGTTCAAAAGTCACGAGTACCTCGAACGAGAGACACACACGTAGAGTATACAGATATAGATACACGTTCGAGGGGGTTATGCATGTATATAAGATGTACATGTGTCGCTTGTGGTACTCACCGATCAGCGGAAATATACTTGGCTGGTCGAGTAAAGACTTGAGGCTGTTTTCAACGAGGATGGGAGATGAACGGTCCTTCTCACTCATTTCACGCACTGCGTCACGAAATTTTGCTTCTCCCTACGTACCTTTCGGGGAGTAAAAAAGGGCGTTGATAAAGAAAAAAAAAGTAAAAAAAAAGTGTTTCGAGGGTAATGTTGATGAGACACTTTTTCAGTGATTATGTAGAACGTTCGATAAAACGGGGGGTAGAAGGGGAAGAAAAAGAGAAGCGCTCGAATCACGAGGGCACCGTGATTAAAACGTTGCTTTGTTGGTATTGGTCGCGGATGACCACCCGGCCGCACGCGGTCGCCACTCGCACCAAACTCAAATTCGATAGTGTGTAAATTCCACCCGCCGGCAGGGGGATATAGAGGGCCGCGCGCACATCCGAGAACCCAGGCAAGCAGCGCACGACACCGCGAGAATATCGCACCGCCTTATACCCCTCGAGTAAATCCACCACGACCCGATCTCTTAGTGGAACATTAAAATAACTGCTCAGCAGGTTTCACCGCTGCTGAGTGCTGCTGCTACTGCTGCTGCTCTTGAAAATCAATCTAAAAGTAGCTCGTTTACGACTAACGCTATCTCTCGTATTTTTTCGAAAGCTTCTTTACTCTTGTCGCTCTCTTACCGATGATTGATGACTGCGCAAATTGTAGTTGTCTTTTTTATCCGCCGAAGCGCTTCATCTTCATTATCCACGTATCTTTGGTTACCTTGGAGGGGGAAAGAAGAGAACGACTGTATTTTCGATGCTCCAGAAATTCATACTTTATTTACATTTCTCCGTTTGGATAGAACATTTTTACAGTCAAGTTTTGTCGCAACTTGTTTCCTCGAATGGCAACGTTTCACCCGGTGGGGCCGTGCTTTTTCGCTCCAAAAATCATAATTAGCTCCTACGTGGGGAACAAAAGTGATATACATATATCTTTTTTTTTTCGTTTATAAACTCTTTTTCATAAATTCTTTATGCGTCGTTAGATTGCCAAAAAGAAGTCAGTTCGAGTCGTTACTACCGGGTCATCTACTTGGCTCTGACAACGTAATAATGTTTAATAAATATAGAAAAAAATTGACATGACTATAAGTTCAAGCGTGGACAACTTCAATTTTAGAACAGTCCGAATGCAAAACTATTTCGTTCGCTCTGCTCTTGAACGCATTCACATTGAATTATAAAATTTGATATAATATATTTATATATCGTAATATTGTACGGGTGATATAATTTTCTGAATTTTGATATACACGCCCTCTCTCTCTCTCTCTCTTTTTATATCGCACTGATATGTCCATGCTTTTGCAAGAAAAAGCTTTCGATACAATAGAAATCACCGAATAAGTAGAAAAGCACAAAAACAATTTTCTCTTATCTTGAGAGCAATCATCAGAACGATCTACGGACGTCCAGTTTTTGACTATTATTTAATTAATTAAGAAATAAATTTTGATTAAAAACTCGACACGCGGGTCATTCTTCCGATCATAATTATGTGTCATAATTTTTTAAAACTCAATTATTCAATATTGAGGACGAATTCCGTACGAAAGGGCAATCACAAGAGCTAATCAAAAAATATTTTTACGGATTTCTCTAACAATATTGAATAATTCAACTTCAAAAAATTATGATATGGATCGAGTTTTTGATTAAAAATTTATTCATTAATTAATAAAAAAGTGAGCAAACACTGTGTATCCAACGAACTAGTGATTGCGCTCAATTTTTAATCGTTCAAATCGTTTTCAAGTAATTATAGACGAAACTTAACGAAAGTAATGTACATGTATGAATATTTCTCAATCGAGAAATTTTCATTAAATGAATAATCAAAAGTATACTTTTTCGAATTTTGGAAAATACAATTGCGAAAAATGCATTTCGATAATCAGAAACATTTATGCTCGAAGATGAAACATGAAAGAATCTACGCTCACGACCTGAAAACATTTCGAACAATACTTTCCAAATTTTCTGAATTTGAACCGGATTTTATATTTCGAACATTTAATAATTTATCCATTTATAATTTGTGTGTCTTTCACTGAGAATTTTTTTTATAAAGATCATTGAATTTTTATCTAACGACTATTGACTTTGAATTTACCAAAGATTAGATTACCGAAAATTTGGAAATTCGTTAGAAATGTTTTTAGGTGATGAGAAAAATTTATGTCAGAAATCGAAAAATTGTCAATGACAATGTCACCCCCAAAACAAAAATTTGAAATCAATCCCTAGAGTCCGAAAAAGAACACAAATAGTAGAAAGAGAATAACTCATTGAATGTTGGATCGCCCATAATGTAATCTCTACAAAACTATCACTTCGCGAGGGTAAATTTACGTATAAATAAACTCACTTTGAAAAATTGGGGAGGAAGAAGACTGGAGATATGTACACAGTAAGGACGGTTCTTTGAGAGAAGAACAAAAAATAAATCGGTACGTTTATACCCAAACGCTGAGGGACTCGGTATTGGCGGTGCTCTCCGCGAAGTGAGTGCTGTGTCTCTTGAACATAGTTGCCATTTCAGCAGGCGTCGAGGACCATCTGCGATGCGGAATCTTGTCCATAGGAATTTCAGGCAATCCGACCTCGGTGTGGCAGCCCTTGACTGGACTGAGAGCAGTGGGGAACCGAAGAGGAATTCCAACTTCCTGGAACGAACTCATGGAGGAAAATCCGCTCTCGTCCTCGGCGCTGCTGACGCTCCGAGACGGTTTCGGTCGGAACTTCGACCTGAACCAGTTCGCGGGTTCTTTCTTCTCCTGCTTGATGGCCTTCCGATTCGGCGTTGACGTCGGACAACTTTTCGGCTTGTACAATTCGTTGGACATCGTCGATTCACCGGAGCCCATGGAATTCGTTCCCCTGTCCTCTTCTTCGTCCTCCTCGGTGGTTTTGCTGCTCCCTGAATTCGAATTGATCGACGTCGCGTCAATCGACCTCCGACCGCGTGGCATCAGAGTCTGCAACGTACTGGTGCTGCTGTTTGAATTGTCCAGAGTGCTCTTCAGCGTAGATGTCGTCGCTGTTGACTTTGAAAACATCGCTCTAGGGCTCTCCGCACCGGATCCGGTGCTTCCTCGATCGCTCGACGAGCAACCCTCGTTGTAGGACATTGTATCGTTAAGTAATGTCGAATTAACGAAACTTCTTCTCCTCAACGACGACAAATCGTTGTCCCGTATCGATGCTGATATTTCTTCCTCGTTTGACGAAACGTTCGCGAGATCTGGCTCGCGCATCGCCATTAGAGATTGAACAGTCCTCATTAGCCTGAAAAATTCATTTTTTTAAAATTAATATGAACATTTTTTTTAGGATTTTATTTAATTTAAAAAAAAAGGAAACTTACCGAAAAGCTTCTTGGGACAATTTCTCAGGTGGAACGTTGTCAGGATCGATTTCCACAGGGTGTTGAGGCCTCCTGTAAACAACACCAACGTGCGACTTATTGAAATCGTTTTTTTTCTCCTCTGCCGGTTTTTTTGGTCTTCCTCTTGGCGATGTGCAGTTGACGGTTTCGTTTTTTCGCATAACGGACCACGTGAAGTCTCGAAGCCCGTTCGTAGTTCCATTTTGGGGAGAAATCTGAGTGACTGACTTTGCTCTCGTGAATCTTGAATTTTGTCGATTGATCGGCGATGAAGCAGCACCCGGTGTTAATTTTTCCATATCCCGTTTTTTCGTTGAATTTGATTTTTTGTCCGAATCGTCGATCTCCTGGACACTTCGGCTCCTCGGTACCCGTGACGTTTTGCCTTTTGGATGATTCTTGTCGTGAAGAACGTCCAGGCTTTTGCGGGCTCGCTCCAGGAAACGCAAGATCTGACCCATCAGCGAACGGTACATTTGCCTGTTAGACTCCGTCTGGAAAATACGTTCACAGTGAAAGGTCACAACGCCACTTCCATCTTTGATTTCTACTCTAGCAAATCTTCTCCTCTATTTTCTACTCTCGATAGTATTAATTTTTATTTATTCGTATATTTATTTATCTGTCATAATTTTCCATAATTATTTAAAATATTTTCTTACTTCGGAAAATATTTTCTTCATTATTATTTTTTGACATCTGATTACACTTTCATTTTTTATTTCTATTTTAGCATCTCCTCGATTTTCTACTCCATATAAATAATAATTTTGCATTTTTCTTGGAATTTTTTCTGTCTTACTTTTTTTTATTTAAATTTTTGTAGTTTTATTTTCACGTTCTGCTCATTTCAAAGTATTTCTTCTCTATTACTGTTTCGTTGATCATAAATAGAAAAGTGCGACGAACCTGTTTGAGTTGCCACTGGAGGGTATCGATCTGCGTCTGCAGAAGAACATTGTCGATCATCTGAGCTCGAGGAATTTGACTGGTCTGCAGTGATTCGACCAATCTTCGATTTTCCTCCGTCAGAGTTTGACATTGCTGAAAGGAAAGAAGTTTATTAATTCGATTTCGAATTTTTTTTCATCGCTCGTCATGTTGCTTTTTGTTTTTTAATTTTTTTTTCATTATCCAATGATAAAGTTTGAATCGAGGAGGCGCTTGATCTTTCGAGCGTACTTTCACGGAGCTAGTTGAGAATTTACTTGTACCGATGTTTCGAACAAAGGCCTTTCACTTGTAGATACGACCACTTGCTCGCGAACTGTTCTACGCCTATATAAACGTACGACCCACACGCGCTCTCGTAACAAACTCCTCGATTCAGTAATTGAAAAAAGAAAGAAAAAAAGTCGACTCCGCATGAAAAAAAAAAAATTACAGGTAAAAAAAAGATGATACGAAAAAAATCGTGGATCGATTTGTAGCGAGAAGGTAAACAAAAATTGAAAGTCAAACAAAAAATTCTCCAGATCGAATTGCATTTTTTGTCCCGGAGAATTTTTTCGGATGAACTTTCTCGATCCGATTAAGTCAATCAATCCTGCACGGGCAATTACGGTGAAGAATTTTTCATTTTTATTTTCGTGAATAATGGGAGGATCCGAGCGTACGGGGATCTCCGTAAATATCGGACCGTTTCCCCGGTTCAACGAGAAGATTACAGGTGTCGAGGGAGAGGAAAGAGAAGTTAATGGAAAGATAGAGAGAGAAAAATAGAAAAAGAGAGAAGGAGCGGAGAAGAAGAAATATGGAGAAGGAATCGACGAGGTTGCGAGATATCCGTCGATCGACTCCTTGTGATAAAGAATAATAATGTGTACGTAAAGGTATAAAATACGAAGGTACGAAACCGATTCTCTGACGAAAGAACGCGAGGAGTAGAATCGAGCCGCCTTTTGTACACTCGCTTTTTTTTTCATTCCCATTCGCGCACGAATATTGAAATTGCGGCAACTTTTTCGTACTCGAAACGAGAGGAACACGAATAATAGAGCAATAAAATTTACAATTATTTTCCTAAACGATGGAAACTTACCGTACTCACCTCTCTCGTTATTTATTTTATTTTACTCGAGCGCTACGTTTGAAAAATTTTTGTTTGTTATTTGTTCGATGAAAAATCTCGATAAGATGCAAATGCTGCTGGGATAAAAATTGCATGCTTGTTTTTCGTTCCTAATTCGCGCATCACGAGTATTGAAATCGCAGCAATTTTCGTATTCAAAGTGAGAAGAACACAAATAATACGGTAATAAAATTTACACTTTGGTTATTCATTATTATTGAGAGGGTTAACGTTTGTTTGAAAATTTTTGGTAGGATATTCGGATGAAGGGAAATCTTGATACGTCGTAAATGTCGAAATAAAAATTGTATAATCGTCTTTTATTCCTATACTCGCGCATCAGGAATATTGAAATGCGGCAACGCTTTTGTAGTCATCAAAACGAGAATCAGGGATAAAATAAATAAAGAGCAAAGGAGCAATAAAATCTGTAATTATTTTCTCAAACGATGAATTTACCATATTTAGTCTTTGCACGTGATTATTATTATTACGCGACGATTGCCTTTTAAGTCGTTGAAAAACGTTGATAAGATGTTAAAATTTCACGTTTTCAGGTTTCTGAAATTCGCGATGTTCCTTCATCGTCCCTGCTGTTTTTTTCCTTTTTACTCATTTTCTCTCTCTCTTTTTACACGAGGGCCTTTCCGAGCGGATGGGGTTACGCATGGTTGCTCACCCTGAACTGCCGTCCACTAGATTGTTACTATACACAAAGTGACGTCATTTCGCGATACGGTCAGTGATTCGATTCAATTCAGGGTTCCTCCGCTTTTTCTACTGATTTTAAATATTTTGTCGAAAAATCCTTTTTTTTAATCGATCATACTCCTCGTGTTAATAAATAGATTCATTGCAATCAATGTGATAAATTAATTGTTAGTCTCATAGGTAAATAGAAAAAATTTAATTACTCGTACAATTATATTTAAGTAAATCCGTTTAATATTTATCAATCAAAGCATTAGGAGTAATTATTGACCGAAATTATGTAGATATTACGATCCTTCGAATAATAAATTTTTTTAATCAAGATTGAAGTGAAAAGATGAGGCAGACATTAATTTTTTTCTCAAAACTTTCTAAGGATTTGACATTGTTCTGTAATTGTTTCCTCCTTGCATTTTGGATAGTACACGTATATATAATTGCGTAACATCCGTCATCGACGACACGAGAGGAAAAATGTAAGAGAAGAAGCTCCGATGGTCCCCTTTGTTATTTTTTATCAAGAAATTCGTGTGAAACCTTCGAAAGAGGAAGCGCCATATTTGTTGGGAAAAAGTGAAAGGTTTCGTCACGAGAGGACTGTGAGGTGGCTAAATTTTCGGACAAGTCATTTTCGGTGATTTCGATATTTAGGGCGTGAGTGGATTCATTAAGATCCGCAGAATTTCATAGAGCGATGCAATCGTTCTAACTTTTCTCTGTGGTTCGAAATATCAAGGATAAACTCCAAGCTTGAGAAATCTTTTTTTAGTTTAAAAAGAAAACTAAATAATTTGTTTATCGATTAATTTATATTTTTCAATAAAGATTAAAATTAAGTCTTCAGAGTCATCATTTTTCTCAAATTAAAGAAAAGTGAAATTCTGTGAATTTATTTAAAAACTTTATACAATTTTACGGAGCGAATCGACGAATATTTGCGTTTACCGATAAATTGACGATTTTCGTGTATCGGGAGCGTCGCGATTGCGGCGCGCAGTCACGCTTTCGCCGCGTTTGTCCTCGACAAAAGAGATTCTCGAATCTCTGCAGGCTCGCTGGAAGCAGAAGCGTAAAGAAATAAGAGAAAAAGGCGAAAGAGAAGGAAAAGAAAATATGAGTGAGAGAAGGAGAGAAAAGGAGAAAGAGAGAGAGAGAGAGAAGGTTCAAGTTGGGAGAAGCGATGGAGTAGAAACGCGGAGAGCAAGGGAGTATAAACTCGACGCCGAATTTATTTTTGGTGCATTCCAGACCAATCGCGAACGAAAGCCTCAAAGTTGCCACTTTAATACAGACACAGACTCCTTGCAACTCGAGTATGATGCCAACTATCGCATTTCTCTCGAGAAAATTCGGCGCCTCGGCGAACTTTTTTTTTCCTCCCCTTGAAATTCCAAGAAAATTCCACCCCGAGCGAATCTCTATACCGATGTGGCGGTTCCACGCACGTTAATCAGTGCATCTCGGAACCATTTTCGCGTCATTTTTCTCGTCTCGGGTCTACTTTCGTAGCCCGACGACTGGGAATGTCAAAAAGCTTCATTCAAGAGTTCCTGGCGCCATTTTATCAAATTACAGCCGCCATTATTATCTCAATATGCTGTACATCTCAGCGAGAAATTCTTTCTGATGCTCTTTTAATATCTATTTTTGAAATACAATACGAATTCGGCGAAAGGTTCGAGTTTGTGCTGGATCGGAGTCTCGTTTTGTTGCACAATGACGTCACAAGCGACTCGTCGTTCGAACGTCGTTCGTGCACTCAGACTCGAACTACCGACTGACTCGCGCGAATCGCGATGCAGTCGCGTTTTGACGTTACGATTGTAACGTCACGACAGAGAAGCAGGATCTACTGATTTTTTATTTTTTTTTAAACACATAAAAAATTGCATTGAATGACCTAAGGTTGCAATTTAAGAGTACGACAAATTAAATGACCATAGACGAGTTTTAATTTTACCATGAGGTCCGCAGTCGCGCTGTGACCTCACGAGAGTCAAATTATTCGGAGCCAACTGTATTCAGACTGAAAAAATGAATCTAGTTAATTTGAAAAAATGCTCAAATTTGATTGTCATTTCATTCGGCATACACTTTACCGGAGTCGTTAATTGTTCAATATACATTTTCTCCCGTGTCTACTTTTATCATTTATTATAAAAATAAATGAATCTATCGTAACCAGATCGATATAATAATATATAATGTTTCACATCTGCTCGTTTATTAAATTTTAAGCTTTCGCCACGTATGAAATCGTCAGCTGCGTGAGTAAGAATATTAATGTCACTATCCAGTATATGGAGCATATATATAGAAATGTGCGTATAAAGATCAAGATGACGAGATAAGAGTATTTAAAACAATCAATTTATCTTCTGTATAAAAATCTCAATTCAATAAAACTTTTTTATCTCAAATTTACACTCCACGAATGATTTACATTTTTCTTTCGCAAAGTGTTATTTTTTTTTCAATTCACAGCTGCTTTCGTTTAGAAATAAAATATCGATCTCTCCTTTCGAAAATACAAGACGCAAGTAATTCGAATCGCTCGAGTCGTCCAATTCTTGGTATCGGCGAATTCGAATTCGTGAAATTTATTTCAAAAAAAATAAAGAGAAAAAGGAAAAAATTGAGAGAGAGAGAAAAATAAGGAATGAAAATGAAAATATTCGATTCCCGGACGAGACCGCTGTGAATATTAAATTATTTTCTAGGGAGAGAGAAAGAGGTGGTCGGTGGCGAGGATGGGTGAAAAAAAAGTCAGTTCTGTGCGAGCATGTTTGTCGGTTCACGCGCGGCGTCACGGTACCGCGCGTGGCATCCGCCGGAGGCTGGGACTCTCCTCCTCATCTCATCTCCAACACACCGCCGAGAGTTGTGAATCGACGAGGCTTCCGCTCGAACATTACTCAGAAATACCACGAGCTAGAAAAATAATAAATATTCCTGGAGAAATGAACGCGTCCGACGAGCAAAACCGATTCCCCGTAATACATTTTTATTCTCTCGATTTAAATTCCCGACATCGATTGCCCATTTATTTTCGATCATTCTATTTTATCGTTTTTACATATTTTTTTCATCATTCGTTTCAATTGTTCAGACGTATTATTTTATTTATATTTTTAGAGTCTATTTTTACTTTAAAAAATGATAATTCCGACTTTGTTTTCGTTTTCAGGAGCAAACAACTAAAATACAATCTGGAACAACAAAACGGTGATTTTATAAAGCGACTTCTGAGTGACAGGTTTCATTTTCAAGCGTGTCCATTAATCTGGATATTTTGGAAGCGTCGAAAAAGAAAGGTATCCTCGTTTCGATCTAAAGATCCCGGTATCCGTGTTTCACTCTTTCAGCTCTGTTTATATCGGAAACGCGATCGTGTGGAGAAGAGAAAAAAAACCGCCCACGCGTTCTTTCTCCGCGCGGCTATTCGAAAGTTCATTTTTCCCCTCATCGCCTCGAATCCAAAAATACCTGACTTTTCTCGTAATCTTATTCTTACGAGAAATAAAAATAAAAAGTAAATAAAAATTCGATTTTTCCTTCTCCTCGAGAGAGCTTGTCATTTTTTCTTCTGCATTATCTGTATGTACTGTTAAAATGTATACTGTTAAAATGTATGCTGTTAAAATTAGGGGGAACGGAATTTCAATTGAATAAACATACGTGTATTCGTAATAGATAAAGATGACTTCGGATAATTTTTTTCTTCCGAAAAAAGAGGAAAAAAAAAAGATGAAAAAGGAACAGATGTTTTCTTCGATTTTACCTTTTTTTCGAGGAGGCTCATAATTTTCTCGTGTGTATACTGTTAAAATTAGGGAGAAGGGAATTTCGATTCAACGAATATGTGGATCTCGGATAGATAGATGATTCTCGGGTAGATGTAATATCATATCTCGAGGCCACAAAGTTACACCGAGAGATAGGAATAAGATAGAGGTGGAAAAGGAGAGAAAGAGAAAGACGGAGAGACAGAAGTTTGCTCTGACCCGGTATATCGAATGTCTGTTCAGCTTCCCATGAACCGAGTCGAGAACTTCTTGCTCGAAGACCGTAACTTCCCATAAAACATTTGCTCCGTATGTATATTCAACTTACGTAACTCTCTCTCGATATATGTTTTCTCTCATCCGATACGTGAATTACATGAATCCCGACATATGGGCCACTGGCCTATTAGTACACACGCTGAATAAAAACACGCTGAATTAAATCGAATTTATTCAATGCGCGCGCTTATAAATCATTTTCATTCAATTATCCAGTTTTCAAATCTCTCGGATCAGACTCTAATTATTTCTTTCAGAACGATCCTTCACTATTATTATTCTAAATTTTAAATAGTTGTAAATAATTATTAGTATTGTTTACAATTTATTTATTTTTATTTATTGTTATATTTAGTTATTTGAAAATATTCGTATATGTGTGAATGTATGTAACGTGTAGGAATTAATCTTGAACGTTTTTGATGTCTCGATGGCATTTCGTATATTCCTCGCGAACTCGATATAGAGGTCGAAGCTCTCTCATATAACTGCGAACTACCGATAACTCATTCATCTTTCGATGTAATCCCGGAATTCAATGTATCACGTATTTTAAAATAATTAGATGAATATTTCTATTTTATGTGCTCTATTATATTAATGCTCCTTTTTAATTTAAAAAGGACATTTTTTGATCGTCCTAATTCTAATATATTAATAATATATTCCAGTGTAAATGACACGTTTGATTGGAAATGAATAATTATTTTTAAAAACGGTAAAATGAAATTCGCGAATGAATTTATGCGCTCGCGTATCGCAGGTGATTTTTTTTGTTCCCACGATCCTGTATACAGAATTCCAGTCTCTCATCTCTCGGAGAGGAAAGGAATATTTACACTCAGATATACATCTCTTTTTCTTCTAGGTAATACGCGAGGATCGCCCACGCTTTGAACCGCGAGATAATGATTCTGGTTCTCGAATGAATAAAAGAAAGAGACGCGAAGAAGGAAAAAAATCGTTGCCTGACTATGGAAACGAGAAATAAGGTAAAAATTCCCAAAACTGATCATTTTTTAATCAATTCACAAGTTTTTTTCGAATCTCGATCAAAACAAGAAAATAAAAATATCAAATACTTAAAGAACTTTTATTTCAAGAATAAAAATCGATTAAAACAAGAATAAAAAATATTTCTCTTCTCATTTCAACTCTCATTTAGAAATTTACTTTACGACATTTGTATTTTTGTAATGTTCGCTTTAGTCCTTTCTTGTAAAGATCAATGAAATGCGAGTGCCGTAATTAGAGTAATTGCATTACGTGAAATCAAAGTCGTTGACACGCGAAGATCGAAACAATAACGGGATGCTTTTTCGTCCTTTGTTGCCATGTTTTCTTCAATTCTCTCTCAAAAAAAAGATAATACGGATGTTCCTGTAATATTGCAATTGTAACTGTCGTCGTTATTATTATATATATATTTTTTTGCACTCGTACTCTCGTTACGTTCGAGCAAGGGACGCTTCGCGTGGCAACTCGCGTTTTGTCAAAGCTTTCACTCATTTTCTTTCGTGCGCCATTGTTTCCTTGGAGGAAATCCGCGCACGTACACGCCGAGTTGTTGATTTTTTCCTTTTTTTTTTAATTCGAGGTAAGAATCCTCATTAACCGTTGAGAATACGAAAAAAACTCCGTTCAAAAGACAGTAAAAAAAATTCAAGTACAAGACCTGGGGGAAAAAAAATATAATTAATTATCGAAGAATGTCGCGATAGAGAAATTGACAGCATCGAAAATTGTTAACTGGTTGAAAAGCAATGTAATTGGACAAAGAGAAATTTTTTTTCAATCGAGAAGTCAGTTTTGAAAAAGGCGGCGAGACGCTTTCGTCTGACGAAAATGAATTAAGATTGATAGTGTGAAGAATCTCAGGGATTCTTTCGTAAAATGATTCTCTGGTTGAAAGGCCCTTTGTTTGACAGATCGGAAACGCTTTTTTATACCCGTTGATGTATACGTCTGAACTATAACCAAAAAAAACACACGAAAAGAAAGGGAGATAGGATGAAAAGAGTCGTCATGTACGGTCTTAACGAGAAAATTAACGTGCTGGAACGTTCATGACGATATAAATTTTTTCCACTTTTTTTCGAGCGATAGAGGAGCGAGAGAGAGAAAGCATTCGTCGTAATGGCCACGAAAATCCAGGATTTTACAATAGGTTTAATGCGTGCGTTCCGAAATCCACGAAATTTCACCTGGCGATTCAAAAAATCTTTCGCAATGGGACTCTTTTTTTCCCAAGGCTTCTTGGTAGCACTGTTTTGCGTTTCTTTTTTTGATTCAAAGTCTTTTTTTCGTCATGGAACGATCGCGCGAAAAAAAATACGCCGGACAACGAACCTCTCTGCAACGGATCTCGAATGTCTCTCGTTTTTTTTATTTTCTTCACAATTTTAGACAAAAGCCACGTACGGATCGCCATTGGCACACGTGCTGAGGATTCGTGAAGCAAATAACGCGTGTGTTGTTCCTCCCTCGCGGGCATGGGAATCAACGAGAGACACGTACATTTCGTTGCGAGCGAGAACTGAAAGGAAGGAGAAAGATACGAGAGACGCTTCGTTTGTTTAATGACAATGGAGGAATCCCTGCGATGATTTCATCGTCTCGTAACGGTTAAAAAATCAAGAAGAATCTTCAGTGTGTGGAATAAAAACGAGTTAAAGCGTCGAAAAAAAAAAACAGATCGATCGAGACTCGCGAGCTAAAAAAAGCTCAGCGTTTTTCTCTTTTGCTACAATTTTATCAGAGATTTCCATCGAGAAAGTTCATCAGATTCGAGAATACACAATTTAGCGCGGAGAGATCATCGCAATTTTTTTCCCGGCTCGTTATCAGAATGAAAAAAAGGAAAAATCACGCAGGTTCGAGAGAGAAAATTCCAGGTGGAAAAGAGCGATTCATCATCGAGGAGGTAAAGAGAAAAAATGCAACTGGTAAATAGTTGAGAGTCTCTCAGGTGTTCCGAGGCTGAGGTAGCGCCATTTTGAAAATAATCGACGTCGCTAATGGCCAGGTTAATACACTCTCTCGGTATATAAACTCCTGAGATCGAACCGGACCATATACATCGAGCGAATCGTGTTTCAAGTTCGCCTCCCCGATGCCTTATCACTTTCCTTCGGGTACGCGTACATGTTTCAACGTTATTACACACCAAATGCCATTATAATTATAGCATTCGACGCAATTCATTCATGGTCATCGAGTTCCAGCATCTCTCCATTTCTATCCGCAATTTCCATCGTCTTTTAGCTTCAACTTTACTCTTTAAATATCTCTAAGCTAAGAATGTTTTGAAAATACTTTCATTTTTTTGAATCGCTTTGGGAAAATCGTACTCGTATAAAAGTGAGTCTGACTCGATGCACGTACATGTTTCGGAGTAAATGTACATGTTCTGAAGTTTATTTGTTATTGTTATTGTCTGAATGTTACACAATATCCATGGTCAACGAATTCTCTCCGCTTTTGTTTCTATTCTCAATTTTCATCGTTCTATCTTTATCTTCATTTTCAAATAATTGCTCCGAATTAAAAATATTTTCAAAGAATCAAAAATATACATGCTCCAAAATGTTTTGTACATTATGTTTATTATTTCAACCTTACGATGGTCATCGAATTCCAGTTCCTCTCTACTTTTATACATTTCTATCAGAAATTTTCATTTTACCTTGATTTTTAAATATTTTTTATCTAAAAATGTTTTCAAAACACTTTCGTTGCTTCTTTTTTAGTCACTTCCAAAGAATTGGTAAAAACGAGTTCACATGGCCCAACGTTATTACCAATAATATTTAAATATAACTTTCTATACGCAATTTTCATCGTTTCCTCGTTTTATCTTCATTTTTAAATATGACTGAACCAAAAATGTTTTCAGAGTACTTTCATTGTTTCTTTTTTTTGAGTCACTTTGAGAGAAGAGAATCCGTAAAAACGAGTTTGACCTGTACGTGCGAAAGCATAAAAGGAAACAAGATAAACCATATGCAGTTGTCCATTCAAGATATTCATTTTAACTGACTCGTTACGAGGGAAAGTTTTAGAGTCGAACTCTAGCCCGCGTCTGTCCAGCATTTTAAGGACGAAACATCTGCTCGTTCCACCTGGGAATCTTTGCCGATGCACCGTGTATAGTTGAGACCGGGAAAGACCGGTAGAGGCGATTTTCTTCTTTTTACGGTCGCCATTACGACATAATTGGAACCGATTCGAAGGTTAGATCTTATTCTCTCTGCTTTTTTCTCTCTACTCCTATTATTACTCCTTTGGGACATTTTTCCGAAGCGAAGACATTTTCCCAGCGTAAGCTCTCTCGGTCGCTTCGACTCCCCAGACGCTTCGAACGAAGTAAAACGAGTCGAGATCTTATATTTTTCGAACGCGTGTACGCGCGCGTAACTTTTCACTCGTTTATTTCTCCACTGGCGTGTCGTTGGCCTAGAAACGGATGCATATTTCCAGACCGGTAGTCTCGTTTCCGAGAGAGCGAGAGAGAGACCACATCTCCCGACAATAGAGGATCTCAAAGGCATAAAGAGACTCCCCCATTTTCGCTTATTCTTACGAAAATTTGAGTCTATTTCACAAAGTAGCACCATCTTGAAAATTTTTTTTTACCAAGTTCGTTAACCGGTAAGATTTTCTAGAAATTTATTTTTGCTACCTCACGATGTGAAGTATTCATAAAAAAGTTGAGAGAAGGTCAATTCGTCTTTCATTTGATTACTTATTACATTGGAGACTTATTTAAAACTTTCCACTAAAAATTTGCAAATGATGATTGAAATTTTGAGTAAAGCTTAGTAAAGAATATAAAAACAAAAATTATTCAAAGAATAATATAAAATTTTCACTTTTAGTAGATTAAGAGACATTTTTTGCAGTCCACACAATTTTGGAAAATCGATAAAATAGTGGACGAGATATAGCAGTCAAAAATTCGTACGAAAAATTCGCACGCGCTTATTCCTCCTCTTTTTCTTTTTCTTTCGCTGAAATTACGACATATCTCGAAGAGACTCGGCATTATCAAATCGAAAAAATAAAAAATGAGGCTCGAGTACGATTTTGCGTTGAACTCATCCACCGACAAAATGCGAAGACGACGAGAAGAATCGCAAATCGTTCTTCCACTTTCCGCAAAATTTCACTCAATTCATTAAAATGGAGGGGAATATCGTCAAAAATATAAACCAAAAAAAAAACGAGTTCGTCGTCCCTTTCATACTCGCGCAGCGCGATGACGTTTCGAAAATAGAGCTAGCGTTTGTTTCTCGCTTCTCATTCCTTTTTTTCGCTGGATTACCAGAGAGATCCCGAGGAGACTCGGTGTCAACGGATCGGAAAGATAAAGAGTCGAGAGTCTCGAGCGCGATCGTGCAACGGGGACTCGTCCACCGCGAGAGGAAAGAGACAAAACACGAGAAGAAACGGGAATAAAAGGGAAAGAGAAGAAGGCGAAGAGGGAGAAACGACCGCAGAAAGAAAAATGAAGATATATAAAGGAAAAAAAAAATATGGAGAGTGGGCGAATCCGGAGCGTAGAAATTTTTCTAAGCTCTTCTCGCTTGTTTCTCCCGTTTATTGCGATCGTGGGACGCGCAACGCGGAACGCGTTTACGAACTTTAAAAACGCGCGCGAGAACGCAGACGCTCGAAAAAAAAACACGCACGGAGCAAATCGGAGACGGACACGAATAGTATATGGCTTTGAATTAATAAAAATAATACTCGCCGGAGCCACCGAGGGTTAAGCTTGTCACTCAAACCGGCCACGACCGGGCTTCACACGTAATCATTATTTTTTTAAGCTCCCTTCGTACCTCGTATCATCTCACCGGCTGAAGAACAACTCTTGAATATTCGTTTTAAAAAAAAATGAAGAGTTGGAGGGAAAATATTGAATTTAATACCAAAATCTTGATCTTAGAGTGACACTTTGTTAACTAAATTAACGAAGCAGAATAATGTGCAATCATTATTTTTTCACGTTTCCTTCGTACCTGATGGAATTATCTCAGGACGAGTAAAAGATTCACTCTTGAAAATGAATTTTGAAAATAAATGAAGAATAGAAGTAATAAACTTGAGGCTGATGGTGACATTTCTTTCGTTAACTTAATTCGAGGATTTTCCAAAGCGCGATGAATATTCAACGTTCCGGCGAAAGAGATATACGATGTTCTCGGACATCCTGTGACTCTTGTCTGCTTTTTTGAGTGGAACTGAAAAAAGTGTGATATGCCTTCTTTTCGCCCAAGGGAACGACGCTTCGCTGCTTTTACGGGATCGAAAAATCTGATCGAATTATTTAAAACAATTCTTCGTTTAACAAAAGTCTTGTATCTTCATTAATTTCGTGAATGTAATTACAATCTTTACAATTAATGTATAATTTTACCGTGTGATTAATTTTTCAAATAACTACAATAATCGTTCTTTCAGATATAAATGAAATTTATATTCCTAATAATCTTATCGCAATTTTTTTTATTGTTAAAAAATTTGCTCATGTCCTCTTCAAAGATTTTCTTCATTGAAACACTTGAGAAATGTGTCAAAGTAACAATTTTCTAGAACGGATCTTCCGTTTATTCCTGACGTTTATTTGAAGTAATTTTTTTATGATTACACAATTTTACCGTGTGATAAAAACGCAACGTTGCTCAGCATAGAAAGGTAGCAGATTTTTTTATTTAACTCGATCCCTGCCTCAAATGACTGCATTCACTCGGAATACCCGTAATAATTGCATGAATTGTTCGGAAAGTAGAGGCTGTCCTACGTACGTACGTGATGTTTCGAACACGCGTAAATGCATACGGATGCAGTGCAAAATACAATAAATATGCAAAGCTAGCAGGATTCCGGAGCAAATAATGTTTGCGAACGAAGTGTAATAGAAACAGCACCAACTTCCGGTTTTAAATAAGGGTCACAGGCAAAGAAATAAGATTTTATAATACGACGAGCCTCAGGTATAAACCTCGATGGATCTTTTTCTCTCGTTTTGACAAAAATATTTCAAATCCAATGAAACAAAATCTTTTCGCAATTTATATATTTTCGCATTTTACATTATTTTATCATTATTGAAAAATATGAATTTTCAATTTCTTGTAAAATAATTTTTTGACGTTTATTTCCATTTTTGGGAACGTCCATTTTTGGTCGAAAGTATGAGCCGAAAGTTTTTGGCTTCGACTTTTAGAAATGGAGAAATTCTTTTTTTTTCAACGAAAGAGTTCGCGAGTCCCTTTGTTCGGTCTACGAGAAATTCCGTTCTGCGTAGTCTTTTATTTACGTACAATAAAGTGTATCCAACACACGTAAACTAATAGAGAGTACGAGCTTGGTAAAAGGCCCTTCAACCGTGTGTATTCTCTCGCCACCTGTCCCGGAAATCGTGCTCTTATCTCCCCCCTCGAAGAGCCATTTCGTCCGAGTCCCGGAGCGAGTCACAGAGCGAGAACACGAAAAATGAAAAAGGTGAAAAAATCGGAGGGCTCGGCTTTATCCGAACGAAACTTCCGCTCTACGTTCTTTCACCCGATACGAGCAATCTTCAAATATATGAATTTTTTTCACGAATTCAGAACGGAAGGCGAGAATTTTTGTACGTCAGATTTTCAAAAATTCACAAAAAAATGTAAAAATTGTGACAGGCCCGGAAAAATTCGATTTTTTGAAACAAAACTCCTGCTCTAAATTTTTGTACTCAATTCTTAGTAAGCTCCGACTCAATTTTTCCGGCGAAATTTTAAAATGATCCGAATCTGAAAGT
This sequence comes from Cremastinae sp. B BG-2022a, assembly GCA_030522605.1. NCBI lineage: Eukaryota > Metazoa > Arthropoda > Insecta > Hymenoptera > Ichneumonidae > Cremastinae sp. B BG-2022a. The sequence continues at coordinate 9,200 of JAPYYX010000017.1, read as the reverse complement.
TTTCACAAGTCAAATTCAAGAAAAAATGAAAAATTCCTCAGACTAACAAGAAATATTTTTCCAACGCGAGATCGTAGTGCTAATTTACGAATTCGTCTCGGTCGGATTTTTATCGCTCACGATATAGAGCCCGAGCAGCCTACGTTCGAAAATATTTTGCAAGATTTATTGCAAGATTGATACACGAATTTCCGATAAGAATTTCTCAAAATTTTCAAACAATTATTATTCACACTTGAAATGAAAATTTAACTCACCTTTCGCAATTTTTCCAATTCTCCCATATCCTGATTATTGTTCGGCACGATCTGGAAAGAGGAAAATAATTAATTGCTCTTTGATTCTCAATTTCGTGGAAGTAGTTCAAGTCGTATGAGTGCAAGAGAGACAAATGCAAAATTGGATTCATAATTTTCTTTGAAAATCTGATTGGCAAAAATTCAAACATCACGTGAAATTAGAGGAGGAGACGTTCTACGTGAAAATGCCCTTAATTAATTCTACTTCTGCATCTACTCATTTAAATTTAAATTCAATGTTGTTCCTGCGCTCGTGTCGAAACCAAACAATGAAGATCAGGAACGAGGGAACGAGATACGTTTGTTCAATTACATAATTCTTGTCTAATTTATAAAAAAGGGAAACAAAAAATTATTAGGACAGAGAGTGAGCGTTTTTTGAACACTTGTTGCCAAAAGTCTGTCAAAGATGAAAAAATCGCGCATACAAATTTTTGAAAAAAGAAACAACAGAAAAAAGTACACTTGAGTTAGTCGAATTTGATAAAAGAGAAAAAAAAGTCACTCGAACAAAGAGTCAGCATTTTTGAAATACGTATTTTGAAGAAAGAACCGTCAGGGAAGAAAGGACCACGCGACTCACGACTTCGAATAAAGGAACAAGGGAGAGATGGATGAAAAAAAAAAATTGTTTTGAAATGTTACCTCGTTGAACGTCTGCCATGTGGACGACTGCGGACCGTTTGTGTTTACAGCATGGTCGCTCGGAATAACGAAATTCATGAGTGAAAAAAAATTATTGTTTTTCGAATCGAATGAGAGATTGTTTTCTGATTCTTCCTCGATGATACCGTTATCCATATCCTCCGGGTCCAGGGACTTGACGTCACGGCAGTTGGTCACGAAGGACCGAGCGAACGAGCTCTTGAAGCAGTGCTCGGATGTTACCTGACTGCCGATTTGAAATTCGATTTTTGGACCGTTCTCACTCATCTCGATCTCGAGGAAATTAAATTAATAAACGACACTGAATAAATGACGATCGAACTTCCTTAAACTACTCTTAATACAGGACAGAACAGTTTTAGCTGACACTGATCTGCCTGACAGAAATTAACACACATCCCCTAATATTTTTGTTATCCAATGATTAATTAAGGTTAATAAATGATTCACTTGTGCACATGCGCGAGATTGACGAAAACTTCACATATTCCTTGATTTTTATTTTTCCGAGCCCGACGAAAAGTTCCGATTGTTTACTTGGAATATCGGAAATATTATGTAGGGAATTGTAATGAACGATCAAATGTTTACTCGACGAGAGCGCGCGTCGAACTGAAGTTCCGTTGCGGGCAGACTGACAACGAGCGCTACGGCGAGAGACCGGTGTGTGAGTGCGAGGGCGCCGATTGAACAATTTCACAAGGGGAGCGCCAGTAGAGAGAGAGAACATGCGCAGGGAATATTTTCCAGCGACCAATGAGGACGCCTCATTTTACGACTCTTTCGAGGGTTGCTCAACGGTTAAATCCTTCGAACCAGGTATATTAGGGCCGTAGAAGAAATTGCTCGGATTATTCCTATGATTTAAATACCTCTACGTACCTGAAGGGTTCTTGGCTTAAGAATTCCTTTTCTTCAATACGAAGCAATATACAATTTTCAATGAAAACAAGTTTTTCGAATAACGCAAAAATATATACGACGTCGAGGTAAGTGTATAATTTTCTCACGAAAACTTCGTTTCAGTTTTTAATTGAAACAAGAAGTTAACTTTAGAAAAATTTGTTAAAAATGTTGTATATCGGCGTACTTATAAACATTTTCAGCGTTGAAAATGCAAATTTTTCAGAATTTGTCATAACTTGTAAAATAATTTCGGACGTTGACAACTAATCCGATCGAAAGCCAAAAAGCTCAAATGTTAGCTGCTCCGATTGTTTACTTTTTCACGAGAAGAGCTATTATTAAATTGGTGTGTCCGCTTACGTGATATTAAAAAAAATTTAAGATTAAATTGAAAAAAAATCAAGTTTTAAAATATTTTTGTGTCTACACGTCGAAAAAATTGTTCATCGAATATACAAATTATCATTTGTTAATTTGATAGGTATTATTCAAGTATAATCAACAAATATGAATATTTTTTTAAATTTTAACGTTGAAGAGAAATTAATTGTGTTTCATTCATAATAATTTCGAAAACAAAATTTACCTGAACCAAATTTGTCCATCCCTTTTTCAGCTTACTTTCTTATACTTTTTCAAAAAGTGCGAAATTTATTTTTCGGTCGTTAGCAAGGTGACGTTTACAGACTGCGAGGTAATATTCGAACGAGCCTCCTTTTTCCATTGTAGTAGAAACTTCGGTCACGTATCGGCGAATTAGTTTTTCGAAACTCGCGTGGGTGTACCTGTGTCACCTCGTAAATACCGCCCTGCAAGTCTACCTGCTATTCACGATGAAAATTCCCTTCTCGGGGATTAAGACGTAGTTCGAGTCATAATCTCGATGAGTTCGGTCTGTGACAATGAGGCACATTTGTATTAATTCCTCGCTCGTCAGTGTCGAACCAGAAAATATTTCCAGTTTAAAAGGATCATTTATTTATGACCCGAAACTCCGTTTATTCGATTATTTCGGTGTTTTCCCCCATTGCTTCGAAAAATAAAAATACGCACTTTATTATTAGAACTGGGAAAACGGCAACAAGACAGTAATGTTTATGTTATAAAGTCTACGTTATTAACTATGGAAAACAAACAAAAATAATTATAGACTTGCATATTAATAATTATATATTATTATTATTATTATTATTTGATAACGCGTGATAGAATTGAAGAATTCAATCATTGATTCAATCATTAGAATTTTTCCCCATGACTTTGACATATAAAAATATAAACTTTATTGTTCGTAATACAAGAACCAACATTAACGAGATTGTACAATGTTTACGTGAAAGAGCAACGAACTCATAGATTACATTCGAAAAAACCGGCGAACACAATTATAAAATTATGTGTAAGCTTTGTAATTCAATGCGTTGTAATTCAATCACTTGTATGACTGACTGCTTGAAAAATCATTCATGACCCAAAACTTCGTTTAATCGATCATTTCGGTATTTTTCCCCATTGTTAGATTAAACAAGAATATCTACTTCACTGTCAAAGGTAGAAAAAGGATGAATAGCGATACTATACAATGTTTACATCAAACAAAAGTCAATCTTGGATTATGAATAGTAACAGAAACAGACAAAAAGAATTATAGTATTAATTAAATATTAAAAATTAATTATAGAATTATACTTAATCGTATAGCTGTCGTAATTCCGTAGCTTGTGTAAATCAAGATTTTGTAACCGGTGTTAATACTGGCGACCGAAATTCCGCATTGACTTTGGGCGAGGAGTTTAAATTTGCGGATATCGGCGCGAGTTTTGGTGGCTCGCCGTACATCGAAAGTCTCTCAATGCGTCTCATTATCGAGGCCTTTTTCGAGTTGTTCGGTGTGAAATTCGCATCGCTCGGTCCTCCAAAGTCGCCGGGACTCGATATTGAATTGTTCGAAGTGCGGTAAGGTGTCCCATTTTCCGGAGTTCTCAGGGACGTTTTTCTCGCTATTTCCTCCTGTATCAGCGTAGCGCTTTTTGCAGCGTACGCCAGCGGATCCTGCGAGAAAACGAAGAGAAAACAAACAAGTCAAGCGTCAGCTCTCTGTTATTACCGACCTACAGTCAGTCCCCCATTGTTTCAAAGACTCTTCATTCCCACACTCGCGCGCGCGCGTGAGTATTTTCGTATGCAACCGTGTATAATTTATAGATCGAGATCACACGCGAGTGTGAGAGAAAAGGGGTCCTTTGTTAATTATACATGAATTTAATTAGGAATAAGGAGAAAAAGAAGCCTTTGAAAAATTTCACCTTAATATACTTTTATCTCTTATCTTATTAATTGAATGGAACGATTTGTTTGTTTAGAATTCTCTCATGTATTGTTCGAGCTATGTCAATGATTCAAAAACTCGTTTTTTTTCACCTTGACTGAAACTCGCAGTCTCTCAAGTGGTTCCGCGATGTGTTTCTGACGAGGGTTTCTCGTAAAAATTGATCTTTCCGTGCAATAAGATGTTGGTATGCTCCTCGGTGTGTTTCGTCGCCACTCGAGATTGCTGCAAGCGATCAACGTGCCCCTTGTCAATATTTTTGAATACCCGTGCGTTGAGACTCCTTGCCAAAAGAGTATGGAGAGATAATCCGATGTTCCCCCGTCTTCGGATCTTGGACAAGCGAGATTAACCGTTTCAAAGTTCTTCATGCCCTGAAATAAGTTATGCATTCTTAGAATGTATAGTGCCCTTTCGAAATAAAAAATACACCAATTCAGACACGCTCTATTATTTTGTTTAATAATTAGAGCGAAAGGGTGACAGATTATTCTACGGACTCATAAAACAAAGTTACTTCAGAACTAAAATGCTCAAAAGGATTCTCAATTTTTTCGCCGACGTATAATTTTTGTCCTCATTGTTCGTTCATAGACTCGAAGTCAGAATAAGGTATAATATAATTCAATATTAAGTTAGTCATTCAAACGATTCTAAATTTTTTCTTCCACTGTCAAATTTTTCCGCGAATATTTTTCGACTTTTCAGTTCAATGAGATACCAATGGTAACGTCTATAGCCCTCAGGTAGTCACCCTTAAATACTCGAAGGATTATATTTAAGCTGTCTCGTCTATTTCTATTGTCCATAGAGCAACATGGAAACACATTTTTTCGAATTGCGGATGGACATTGCCCCTCCCCACGCTAGAAGAAAATAGATCTGTGTATTTGAGAAAAAGTAGAGAGAATTTGTTTGGGGAATGAACTGACGATTACTAACCGAAAATTAGGATTAGCGAGTTTAGAAAAAAAACTGAACAAGGAAAGCAGCTAACGTACGTGTGGCGCAGGGCCGATCGACGATACGATTCCGACTGTATCAAATTCCCCGTAAACGGGATTGAAACCCGCTTCTCCGACATCCATCAATGATGTGAAAATTCTTTCCGGATAAGGCACTCGTCGTGAAACATCTTGATCGAAGATTGTATTTCTTCCTGCGGTTATTTGGAGTTCGTTGCATCTGCGACATACAAATTGTTTTGTTAGGCAACGAATTCTGACGGATCATCGAGGTTGGCTGATAAGCTATCGCTTGGCTAATCGTCTGAATCATTGTGATAAAGTTCGAGTATTCATAAGTACGAGAAACGTTGATCACGAAGGTTCAGAGAATTCTCTTGAGAGTTAAAAACTTTGTCGTCGTTTCTATTCTCGTCGATGACGTCGAGAGATAAAAGAGATTTTACAAAAAAATGAAAAATAATGGAAAAGAGATATACATTGTAATAACCTTTGGCCAGAAGCGACGCTGTTGTAAATCGCGAGTGACGATCCTTCCTCGAAAACCTTATCGTCCGCAGCCCAAACCGTCATCATCGCGCTCGTATCACCGTCCGCAATTCGAACTTTTAATACTGATGTTACATCTCTCGGAGGCGGAAGACACTCCCTCATTTTTATTGATATTCGACGCCTGATTTCATTCTCATCGCAATTATTTTGGGAACCAAGTGACAAATCGGTTCGAGCTTTCTCACAAATTTCTTCAATTTTCGCTTGACAACGAACCTCGTGAGCACGAGCTGCTTCCTCCTCACAACGAGCATTTCTAAAAACTGATAACCACTTTCTATATTTATCTCTTCGTTCAAATACAGATGAGCTAATATTTTATTAAAGCTTACCAAATTGACCGTCAGACAATTTTTCACGATACAAAATCGGATAAGATCGAGCTACCGCGACGATTATTTTGCAAATCGCTCCACCATGTGATTTGACAGATTTTAAACTAAGACACATAGGACCTTGATTTCGGTAACAAAAATCCATTTTGGTGTCCCAGCGCGCTCTTCTCGTCGAGTTTGTGTGTATTTTTAACGTCACCGATTCTGGAATCTAAATTGAATTAAATTTAATATAATTATTGAATTTAATTGTTGATTTACAGTAAAAAGTGCATAATCAATTATTTTATTTGTCGTATGATTATGCCGTGTGATTGATTCAATGCTTTTTTCAATGAGATCAATTTCAGAAAGTATTACCTCAAGAACTGAACAACCTTGATCGAGATTCGTAACGCTGGCCCCGCAGGTAACAAGTTTTGTGCCTTCTTTGATTTTCCCAGATCTGATGCAATTAATCATTGCAACATCGACTGTGGCAGGAATAGAGTACCAACCGTCGGATAATGTCATTTTGAGCACAGAAGAATCCACCGAACCTGGTGTACCGGATGATCTTCGGGCAGGAGTTTTAAATTCATCCTAGATTATGTATTAAAATGTCACTTATATCAGATTTGAAACTTTTTCTGAAATACTTGATACTTTGGGGAAACAAGAATTATTCAATATTCTATGATCAGAGGAGAAAAACGATTTATTTTTATCTTCGAAAATTGAATATTTCTCTGAAATCTTGCGATAGAATTTTTTTCTAATACTATTATGTTCAAAATAATGATATTTACTTTTACACATTTCAACTCGATACGCAAAAAATATAAGATTCAATATCAGTACCTCGATATTAATACTCGCAACGCACAAAACTATCCGAACTCCGGGGTTATCATTTTTTTCCAAAATCCTTCTCAGAGGTGGCCACTGCGATCGATGAATTTCTCGATCGTAACGATACTTCAATTCCAGCATGACCCGATTCGGCGTGAGCATTCTGTGGAGAGTAAAAACCCTTTAAAAATGAATACTAATCATTAAATTAAATTTTACTCTTACCTTGGTAAAAATTTCGTTCCAAATTTCATTCGGTCCATCGAAGCTAGTTTCCAGACGATCCAACGATAATGATTTTTAATCCATCCTGTGGGAACTAAATTAGGATTGACACCGGGGCTCGCCAAAAAAGCTCTTTCGAATTCTCTCGCCCCAGCGCAATTTCTCTCGTCAAGAATGAGCAGAGCTTCGTCGCCAACCGCTATCCCTTCAACATTGATTTTGACATTTTTTCCTCTGTAATGAATAATAAAAAAAATTAAAAAGAGAAAGACGTAAGACCGACGGTTAAAAAATTTTACCCATAAAAATCAGCACAGGAAAAGGTGTACGAATTGGCTGAATTCGATGTGATAGAAAGTACACCAGAGTCCGTTAAAAAAGATGAAATTTCTCTGGGCGTTGGTGATATTCCCTCGGTTAATTCTCGCCAGGAAATTCTGGAATTTTTATTTAAATTCCTCAGCTGATAGAGAGAACCGTCGCAAGTTTTGGGTCTGCTTCTCATCTTCGTTCTAATCGTCTCGTCCTGCTTGGAAATCATGGACAAACGAGCTTCCATCGTTTTCATCGTCTCCATGATGAAATTATTTATCACCTGACCATGATGAAGTTCTTCGGAAAATTGAGAGTCGAAATTTAGATCGTCAGGTATCGATTCTCCTGTCTCTGAAGATTTTACATTCTTTTTGTCTTCTGATTTTTTTGAATCATCCTGAACGTTGTCTACCTCCATTTCTTGCTGAATTTCTGATTCTGAAAATCCGTTTGAGTTTTCTTCATCTTCCAGAAGTGCTGCGGTACTCGCAACTATTTCAGCAGAAATATGACTTTTTTGAGATTCGTTGGACGTTTTTTGAGGAACTGACGTCTTTCTGGTGTGAAGAGTGTCTTCAACTGCTCCTTCCTCCTCGAAGAGTTTTCTTCCCTGAAGATCGCTCACGTAACGTCCTTTTTTCCTTTTTCCCTGCTGGTCTCCCCTGAGGGGAGTGTCATCGTCAATTTCCTCGAATTTTCGCTTCCTGGCGGTCTCATACTCGTCCACGGTGAAATCATCGAATTCCAGAGATTCAAAATTTTCAACCTCTGGTGTCTTTGTCGGATCATCGTTGGTTTTAGTAGCTTCGACGTTCTTGTGTAATTTTGTTTGTTGAGAATTGAGACTTTCGTCATTCTCAATGTCTCGATATTTTTCTGTCGCCTGCGACAAAGCTTCTTGGGATATCGTCAATTCACGTCCTCCTGCAGTTGTGAAACCAGATGTTAATGTATTTTTTGTTGATGTAGTTATTTTAGTCTTTACTGGACTCAAATTCTCTTTCGTTTCCTGAGTCAACTCGTCGAATTGAGCTTGAGCCTTGGACAAAGCTTCTTTCGAAATTTTCAATTCTCGTCCACCAGCAGTTGTAAATCCAGAACCAAAATTCTCATTTTTCGTTTTGTCTTTCTTGACATTGTCACTAACGTGAATCTCTTTAATTTCATTTTCGATTTTTTCAGATTGACCTTTTGCTCGTTCGATTTTATCATCCTGGAGATTATCCTTGACTTCGTTTTCAATTTCTTTATACCGGGCTTGTGCTTTCGACAATGATTTTTGCGATATTTTTAGTTTGACCCCTCGAGCAGTTGTGAATCCAGAACCAAAATTATCACATTTCGTATTTTCATCCTGGAGATTGTCACCGGTGAGATTCTCCTTGACTTCATTTTCGACTTCTTTATACCGAGCTTGCGCTCTCGATAAAGATTCTTTCGATACTTTTATGTTGGCCCCCCGAGCGGTTGTAAATTCAGAACCAAAATTGTTACTTCGTGTTCTGCCATCCTGGAGATTGTCACTGATGAGACTCTCCTTGACTTCATTCTCGATTTGTTTATACCGGGCTTGTGCTTTCGACAACGATTCTTCTGACACTTTTAGTTTGGCTCCTCGAGCAGTTGTAAATCCAGAACCAAAATTGTCACGTCTTGTTTTTTCATTCTGGAGATCGTCATTGGTGAGATTCTCCTTGACTTCATTCGCGATTTCTTTATACCGGGCTTGTGCTTTCAACAACGATTCTTCTGATACTTTTAGTTCGGCTCCTCGTGC